>JARACY010001331.1:0-60762 GCA_029255725.1 Scrobipalpa atriplicella | reverse complement strand
TGATTTATAGTCTGTGATTTTATGCGTTATCTGTCACTTTTATCCGCCATCTTAATGAAGTGGCGGGGAAAAGTGACAGATAACGATAAAATACTGGAGAAACGTGCAAATGCGCGCCAAAATCCTCTGTTCTTTTTCAATTTTATTATTCAGATAGTGACAGATAGATTTAAATTTTAGCTTTAGCCGGTGGCGTATAGAATCGAGCCCATTATGATGTCTCTTATTAAATAGTCGTGTATAGTGATTATAAATATTATAGCTGAGGTATAGTGAGCAAATACAATTTTTGTGACATTTATAATCTAAATTTAAAATGGAAGTATGGCAGCTAAGATATTGCGTTCCATCGCGAGAGGTCCGAATCGCAATAGAGTATCATCATCTTCCTAGCCTTTTTCCCGTATCTCTCGGGGTCGGCTACCTAATATAGGTGATTGAACGAGGGTACTGGTTTTTACATAGAGCGACTGCCATCTGACCTCCGCAACCCAGAAGGGAAACCAGACCCCAATCCTAGATTAGGTTACAAACAACCTTTGAATTTCTTCGTAGGTGTGTGCAGGTTTCCTCACGATGTTTTTCTTCACCGTAAAAGCGCCGAATAAACGTACATATGAAATTCGAAAACCGAAAAACACATTGCACAGAAGGCCGCGGCCCTATCCACTACACCATCCGGGCTTACTCGAATGAATTCCTCGAATGAATCGCAATAGAGTACCTATATAATGCATACAAAATATTATCAGTATCTGAACTTATTTGCAAAAAAAAATCGAAAATTATAATAACAACAGTGAAAACAGAAATTAAATTGATCAAGAAATTACCGAGATATAAAACTAGTATCATAAAACTAGTCTATCTATCTCTCTCTCTTCGAAAGGAAATTTTATATGGAAGTAAGTAGTATGGCGCTCGTGTAAATGTGACGTCACATTTCAGTTCGGAACTCTCTTTTTAAACAACCACTTTAAAGCATTATATCTTGTAAACTAATTAGTATAATATCAAAAATTCTTTCACTTTTTTTTTTTTATGGTGGCAATAATTCTTACTAATAATTTAAAAAGTCATGCATATTATTGACTAATCTAAAACACCAAAATCACGACATATAACACCATCGGATGGTTCTGCCTTTACATTTTTGAAGTTAAAAATATAAGATTTTTGACATTCCGCGTTTCGACCTTATGGAATATGGAATTTTGATCTAATGTGATTTTGACCTTTCGCGACAGCACGCATTATTTCTACTGGCAGTTCTCTGGCTTTATCTAAAATCTTACAGTTTTTTAGAAATGTAACATTTTTTTAAATTTACATTAGCCAAGTTTTTTTTATTTTAGTGTTGTAAGCATTTATGAAAGTGAAAAAAATCGTATAACATTGTATCGAACATTGAATAACGTTAGCCATTATACAGAAAGGTATGATGACTATTTTATGCGTAAAATAATAACGAACAGCAAAGTAAGAAAGACTTCCTAAAATATTTTATAAGACTCTTTATGAAATGCGTACATAATGTTATTTTATAGTTTACAAAATTAATAATTCATTCAACGTAATCTATCGTAATCAATATAAGTTTGGACTTTCGCGGCTTTTCATTATAATTAGATTGTTATTTTGATATTTCAACGCAGTTTCATGCGTCATGGTCACGAGTAGAGTTGGTCTCGAGTCTACTCGTGACCATGACGCATGAAACTGCGTTGAAATATCGAGGTAAGAACAAATATAATCGCGGTAATAATCCCGTTCAAAATAACAATCTAATTGTATCGTAATCAATATAGAGATGAACAGAAATATTATTAAAACAGTACCTTGTAGCCTTGTTCAAAAAACTCTATGACGAGCATTTTCCGGAGTACAGCAATCATGGAGGGGCGACCTGCCTCGGTGGGGGGGGGGTGGGTTGAGGGGGGTTGCGGGGGGGGGGTTGAGGGGTGGTGGGGTTGCGGGGAGTTGAGGGGTGGGGGGGTTGTGGGGTGGTTGGGGGGTTGGAAGTGGGCCATCATTGGCAGAGCATGCTGAGGAAAGAGTTCGCGTACGCCATTGGTTGCACGTCTGGATGAGGCTGCAAATAAGATACGAACATTGAGTTAATTAGATAGCTTCAACTTTATCCCTAACGGGGTAGGCAGAACGACAACGACCTAAGCAAAGGTCGTTCTGTCACGTCTGACAAGTTTTGAGGGCTATTTCAAATATATTTTGTATATTGCTGTAGTGACAGATTGTCAGCCCATCGTCTAAATTATAGTACACTGAAACCCTCGAATCCATTAGTTGGCTTTTAAAGCATGCCCTGGAGGAGAATCAGCTGGCAGATTCTATGTTTTCTATCGCTTCCAGGTATAATGTAGGTCTTCCAGGTATAATGGTAGGTCTTCCAGGTATAATGGTAGGTCTTCCAGGTATAATGGTAGGTCTTCCAGGTATAATGGTAGGTCTTCCAGGTATAATGTGTGAGCTGCTGTGGGCAACTCTTTAAAAGCAGCTGTTAGGCATGATCTCCTTAGAGCCTTTCACGCTAGAAACTGAGATATTGAATTGTGAACGATCAAAATAGCCGCTGTAAAATCCAAAATGACTTGCAGTCAAGGTTGCTTCACAGTGAAAAATAAAACTTAAACATTCTGTTTTGTTTGCAGGTGAAAAACGATGGATACGAGGTCGCGCACGACGGACAATGCATCACAGTGTTCTCTGCGCCCAACTACTGGTAACTATAATAACTTATCACCCACTTGCTCGCAAAAAAAAAAATGTACATTCACCTTTTTTCGGTCCAATGGTAGGTGACCTGACCAGCAATTTCCAATATGTGGTGGGTTTTTTGACAAGCCCAATGGTGTCAGGATGGTGCAGGAGGTCGTGGTTCGAATCTCACCACGTCACCCCACGTACCGATGTGTTTTTCGTTTTCCGAATTTCACATGTACGTTTATTTAGAGAAGCACACACTTCACAAGAAGAAATTCAAAGGCTGTGTGTGATGTCGACCAATCTGTACTGGGCTACGTGTAGGCTCGTGCCCCTCGATGGGGACGTATTGAGCTGATGATGATGTTGTTTTTTTTTACAGACTTCTAAAGACTAGGGGCAGATGTGCCAGAGACAGAGTCGACGTTGGGCTCACTTAGAAGTCTCCTTTGCCTTTTTGACTATTTGAACGCTTTTGTCAATTCGTAAATAGGCATTCCACGAAAATGTCGGAACGTTACGTCGTTTTTTTCGTTGTAGCTTTGAAAATTGGCTTTAGATTACGATTTTTTTTCACATAGGTTTTACTAAACAGGCTGCCAACTGAAATGAGCATTTCGAAAAAACTGCTATTTAGTTTTATTGATAAAAACTGCGTAACGTGCCCGACACTCCTGTGGAATGCCCCTAAAGTTGTTTTGAAACCGAGTTGATAATCCTTGAGTATTTCTTTTTTTTAAATAATATGGCATTATTTAAAATAATGTTTTTAAATGTTTGTTTCAGTGATAGGATGGGCAACCTCGGTGCTTTTATAACTATGAACGGAAAAGACCTCAAACCTAACTTCACCACATACGAAGCAGTGGTAAGTTACTTATTTTGTTATAAATTATTTATACTTCCATGCTGGACTGGAAGCGATAGAAAACATAGAATCTGCCAGCTGATTCTCCTCCAGGGCATGCTTTAAAAGCCAACTAATGGATTCGAGGGTTTCAGTGTACTATAATTTAGACGATGGGCTGACAATCTGTCACTACAGCAATATACAAAATATATTTGAAATAGCCCTCAAAACTTGTCAGACGTGACAGAACGACCTTTGCTTAGGTCGTTGTCGTTCTGCCTACCCCGTTAGGGATAAAGTTGAAGCTATCTAATTAACTCAATGTTCGTATCTTATTTGCAGCCTCATCCAGACGTGCAACCAATGGCGTACGCGAACTCTTTCCTCAGCATGCTCTGCCAATGATGGCCCACTTCCAACCCCCCAACCACCCCACAACCCCCCCACCCCTCAACTCCCCGCAACCCCACCACCCCTCAACCCCCCCGCAACCCCCTCAACCCACCCCCCCCCACCGAGGCAGGTCGCCCCTCCATGTTTGCTGTACTCCGGAAAATGCTCGTCATAGAAGTTTTTTGAACAAGGCTACAAGGTACTGTTTTAATAATATTTCTGTTCATCTCTATATTGATTACGATACAATTAGATTGTTATTTTGAACGGGATTATTACCGCGATTATATTTGTTCTTACCTCGATATTTCAACGCAGTTTCATGCGTCATGGTCACGAGTAGACTCGAGACCAACTCTACTCGTGACCATGACGCATGAAACTGCGTTGAAATATCAAAATAACAATCTAATTATAATGAAAAGCCGCGAAAGTCCAAACTTATATTGATTACGATAGATTACGTTGAATGAATTATTAATTTTGTAAACTATAAAATAACATTATGTACGCATTTCATAAAGAGTCTTATAAAATATTTTAGGAAGTCTTTCTTACTTTGCTGTTCGTTATTATTTTACGCATAAAATAGTCATCATACCTTTCTGTATAATGGCTAACGTTATTCAATGTTCGATACAATGTTTATACGATTTTTTTCACTTTCATAAATGCTTACAACACTAAAATAAAAAAAACTTGGCTAATGTAAATTTAAAAAAATGTTACATTTCTAAAAAACTGTAAGATTTTAGATAAAGCCAGAGAACTGCCAGTAGAAATAATGCGTGCTGTCGCGAAAGGTCAAAATCACATTAGATCAAAATTCCATATTCCATAAGGTCGAAACGCGGAATGTCAAAAATCTTATATTTTTAACTTCAAAAATGTAAAGGCAGAACCATCCGATGGTGTTATATGTCGTGATTTTGGTGTTTTAGATTAGTCAATAATATGCATGACTTTTTAAATTATTAGTAAGAATTATTGCCACCATAAAAAAAAAAAAGTGAAAGAATTTTTGATATTATACTAATTAGTTTACAAGATATAATGCTTTAAAGTGGTTGTTTAAAAAGAGAGTTCCGAACTGAAATGTGACGTCACATTTACACGAGCGCCATACTACTTACTTCCATATAAAATTTCCTTTCGAAGAGAGAGAGATAGATAGACTAGTTTTATGATACTAGTTTTATATCTCGGTAATTTCTTGATCAATTTAATTTCTGTTTTCACTGTTGTTATTATAATTTTCGATTTTTTTTGCAAATAAGTTCAGATACTGATAATATTTTGTATGCATTATATAGGTACTCTATTGCGATTCATTCGAGGAATTCATTCGAGTAAGCCCGGATGGTGTAGTGGATAGGGCCGCGGCCTTCTGTGCAATGTGTTTTTCGGTTTTCGAATTTCATATGTACGTTTATTCGGCGCTTTTACGGTGAAGAAAAACATCGTGAGGAAACCTGCACACACCTACGAAGAAATTCAAAGGTTGTTTGTAACCTAATCTAGGATTGGGTCTGGTTTCCCTTCTGGGTTGCGGAGGTCAGATGGCAGTCGCTCTATGTAAAAACCAGTACCCTCGTTCAATCACCTATATTAGGTAGCCGACCCCGAGAGATACGGGAAAAAGGCTAGGAAGATGATGATACTCTATTGCGATTCGGACCTCTCGCGATGGAACGCAATATCTTAGCTGCCATACTTCCATTTTAAATTTAGATTATAAAATGTCACAAAAATTGTATTTGCTCACTATACCTCAGCTATAATATTTATAATCACTATACACGACTATTTAATAAGAGACATCATAATGGGCTCGATTCTATACGCCACCGGCTAAAGCTAAAATTTAAATCTATCTGTCACTATCTGAATAATAAAATTGAAAAAGAACAGAGGATTTTGGCGCGCATTTGCACGTTTCTCCAGTATTTTATCGTTATCTGTCACTTTTCCCCGCCACTTCATAAGATGGCGGATAAAAGTGACAGATAACGCATAAAATCACAGACTATAAATCAAAAATTCAAGAAAATTGATCTCAGCTGTCCTTTTTCAATTTTTATAGTCTGAAAGTGACAAATAGATTTTAATTTTAGCTTTAGCCGATGGCATCTAGAATCGAGCCCAATTTTAGAATTAGGGTATTGAAAGCCTTAATATTAATGTAACAGAAGCAATACTAAGCGAAGACTTATCTAATAATCTTCCATCTTAGGCAAAATCACTTTCGCGCGTAGTACAGAATGCTAGAGCCTTTAGGAGTAGAACACAAAATATTGAGCCAATTATTCTAAAATATACTCTAGACCTACAAAGGACATGAAATGATAATCCGATGGTATACAGTGTGTATGGAGACTATAAAAATATATTGATGGAATAAGATAGATTTTACAGTTTTTTTTTTAAATTAAAAAAACAACGTCTAGATCACATCATCCTCATAAATTCCTGTTTAGTCCTTTGTGAAAAAAGTTAAGGATGAAAAAACATTTAACACAACTTTTAAGTATAATGTAATTCTTTATTAAAATGGATTTTCAAACGATGATGTGATAATTACGCCCTATTAATTTTTTATCGGATATTTTAATGATTTAATTTTTTTTACAATCGCGTTGTTCGAAAGACCACTTTTACTTTACTATACAGGGTGTAAAAAAAGTACTGCGTTCCTTTAAACCATGTAATGTATTAGTGATATACAACACAATACACACATAAAATAAAATAAATAAAAGTATTTTAATTTTTATAAATTTCGTAAAACAAAAACTTGTTCTTGCTTCTGTTTGAAGAATTTAATAAAATTGTATTTTTTTATTTATTTTATTTGTGTATTGTGGTGTATATCACTAATACATTCCGTGGTTTGACGGAACGTAGTTCTTTTTTTACACCCTGTATAAGATACATTTTATGAGCATACACATTGTTGGAGGGGCATGAAAACTTTCACAAAATAAATGAATTTTTAAGACAATATTACATTGAAAATGTCTCTTTGGGGAAAGCCCAGTATGATAATTGATATAAATATGATAAATATTAGGTACTCTATGTAAAACGTGGTTAAAAATAATAATTTATGACGTCTTTACTAATAAACCAGCCTTTTTAGTTGCTAATAGAAAATTCGCAGACGGAAAGAAAGATAAAAAAAATATCCTGTAACTTTGCCATAACAGTGCTCTTTTTGATGATTGTAATTTATCAAAATTTATCACTGAGAATATTTAGGCTCGTATTTATAAAGCGATCTCAAGATTGAGAACAATATTAAGTATGGATTTGACAGGTCGTTTTGTACTGAAATGACATTTCTGATACGAACTCAAAATCGCTGTCACTCTTGAGAGCTGATTATAAATACGGGCCTTACACTCTTGTGATTCATGTCAAAATGACATGAATCTAAAGCTTAAAGTTTATTTTAAATATATTATAATAAAAGGAAGGACAGCAGGTGCTTTAATTACTGTAGTACTGTACTTTTCTATTTATTACTTCACAAAATTGAGTCTAGAGTTTTATCAATGGGTTTATACATAATCAATGTTTATGTAGAGTGCCTCTACGGGGTGGCCAAATAAGGCTATGCGTGCACAGGCGACAAAATAGTTGCGCGACAGTCGGTTCTCTCTCTTGCGCTCACAGTGCGAGAAAGAGAGATCCGTCGACTGATTGTCTTGTCGCCCGTGCGTGCTCTCCCTAAGATTCTCTTTACACTTTTTCACAGTATGTTGAATTTATCAGACGTGGCGGAACGACCTTTGTTTAGGTCGTTTACGCTCTGCCTGCCCCATTAGGGATAAAGGCGTGTATGTTGAACTTGATTTGCTATTTCGAGTGATTTTGCGATTGAGTCATTCTGCAGACCAGACATGCCTTAGAAAAACATGGCAAAACACGCCCAGATAGCTTTTATTGTTAAAATAGTAGAAATTAATCATGTGCTGAGCCTTGACCAGTCAAAAAATAAATTAAATTTTCCTAAAATTATTAAAATGATGATTTTTGTGACGCCACTAAGTATGCCAATGAATTATTATTATTGTTTTATGTTTCATTATAGAACAAATTTATATTTTTCGACTGCTCACGTCACCGGCGAAGTCTAGTTATTTTTATCTTAGTGTAGTACATAAATGTATATATTTGATACTATAACCGAACAATTCTTATGAAAAGACGTATGGTATTGCATTTAACCTTTGTAAGCCTATTCCTTAGTTACCACTTGTCTCAATGCATTTTATTTTCCGAACTCAGGGCATTCCACGAAAATGTCGGGAACGTTACGTCGTTTTTTCGTTGTAGCTTTGAAAATTGGATTTAGATTACGTTTTTTTTTATCACATAGGTTTTACTAAACAGGCTGCCAACTGAAATGAGCATTTCGAAAAAACTGCCATTTATTTTTATTGATAAAAACTGCGTAACGTGCCCGACACTCCTGCGGAATGCCCCACTCGAGGTATGTATAGCATAATTTTAACTGAAATGCAATAAATACACGAATTATTAGACCAAGTTTCGTGAGAATTAGCTTTACAATACATTAAGATTCACTTTAGTGTCAAATGTTACTCTAAGTCGAATGCAACAAGTTTCTGCGTCAAATGGAGAATGTGCTGATTGGGAAATGGGTTATAGTCAAACACATAAGAGTAGAAATTAAAAAGTAGCAACATCGTCGTGTCGTCCCTTTCAAACCGCGTTGCTATGAAAGGGACGACACGACGATGTTGCTACTTTTTAATTTCTACTCTTATGTGTTTGACTAATATCGTATTATTTTATACGAAACACTTCGTGGCTTATATTCGCCACAATTCGACGTAAACCAGATTTTACTAAAATAAAACCATACCTGTCATTTTCCGTCTTGAGCGAACAGAAAAGGATGGAAGTAAAAACGGTCTTATTATAAATCCTGTCATATGAAAATCGTTCAAAAATTTCAAAGGATTTTAGTCGGAACCCGTTCACGTCATAGATTTTTGAACTGACAGGATTGTAATGAGTTTGATTTTAGTTAAACCCTCAAAATCCTCAAAACATGTCAGACGTGACGGAACGACCGTTGTTTGGGTCGTTGATGCTCTGCCTCCCTCATTCGGGATAAAGGCATGATTTATATATGTATTTATGTAAATCTTGTTTACGACGAATCGTGGCTATTGCCTACAAAAGTTTATGAACTATGAATAAATGAACATCCTCCAATTGATATGTAAACTTATAATCAAAACGGGCATGCACTGTATGGATCTGTTTTGGCGTTCGGTTAAGACGAAATCAAACTAAGATGTGTGTTGGTGTTGATTAGACGTTTTACTATTGCTTCTACCCTGTCGGAATGGAGAAATTCTGAGAAATAATTGGCACCCTTCAAAAAGTCTCAGAAATAATTGGCGCCCTTTAAAAAGTCGCAGATATAATTGGCGCCCTTTAAAAAGTCTCAGATATAATTGGTGCCCATTAATGTCTCAGGAATAATTGGCGCCCTTCAAAGTCTAAAACGGACGCCAAAACAAATACCCCAATGCTTAAAAAACATACGTTTTGTATTTAAAACTAGGCTATAAATGAATTATGTTAAAAGTACATACACAATGCGGGATTTCATATTATTATACAACACGTCGTAGAAACAACGCAAAACTTCTGGTGAGTTTCTTCTCAGCCAAAAAAACTGAACAAAATTTTCATTTGTATTTTGCAATGGGCTGGCTCTTGACTTTATTCTAGACCAGACCAGAGGCGACTGAGTCATTGGGGCATGCTCAATATGCTCATCTACCTTTAGAGATAAAGATTAAGCGTGGTTCTAAGTTCAGTCACCATGCTCTATTTTTGAACTCAACAGCTTAAAAAAAAACAAGACTTGTTCAGTTTCATGAGTTGAGTCTCTCCTACAAAAAGCTATGCGTTATTTCTCTCAAACCCTGTAACTATTTATCGATATATTTATTGTGATGAAGAAGCCCGAATGATTTGAACTGGATCCCTGATTTTGCCGATCATATCAGATGTAGATAGGGTTTGGTGTTGATTTTAATTAATAAAATTGTTAAATTTGTATCTTCTAGTTTTATTTGAAAAATAAATTACCACGCCCATTTAATCCTACAAGATCAAACTCACTGCTTTCTAAAAAAATTGTTACACAAACTTGGGTGTCATTGGATAATAAATAAAAAAATCATTTTAATAACAGCAAAATTTTATTCTAAATGTCATCTAAACTTATAAAATCGTTTGTCCTTACTGACTGACTGACTGACTGACTGACTGACTGATTCATCAACGCAGAGCCTAAACTACTAAAGCTAGAATCGTGAAATATGGAGAGCAGGTTCCTTTTATAACGAAACCTACCACTAAGAAAGGATTTTTGGATTTTCCCCCCTTAAAGGGGTAAAAAGGGGGTGTGAAGTTTGTATGAAAGTCCGTCAATTTTGAAGGTAGGATCTTCTAATTTTGTATTTAGGGTAATAATTTAAAAGTAATGAATACGTGTTTCAGCGTTTTTGGATTTTCTACCCTTTAAAGGGTTAAATACGGTATGGAAGTTTGTATGGAAACTCCGTCAGTTTTGCAGTTAGGATCTTAAAATTTTGTATTTAGGCTAATGATTTAAAAGTAATGAATACGTGTTTCAGCGTTTTTGGATTTTCTACCACTAAAGGGGTTAGGTACGGGATGGAAGTTTGTATGGAAACTTCGTCAGTTTTGTAGTTAGGATCTTATAATTTTGTGTTTAGGCTAATAACCAAAAATTAATGGACACGTGTATCAGAGTTCTTGGATTTTTTATCCTTAAGGGGGTTAAATAGGTGATGAAAGTTTGTAATAATATCAACAGCTCTTTTTCTTGATTTCTAACCATTGCAAACCTTTTTATTCAAGAACTTCATAAAGCAAATTTGTGTTTTGATAATTTGACAGATTTAATTATAAATTTTAAAATTAGAACGTCATCGAACCAGACTAACTTTTTTTAAACGACTTCAAATAAAAAAAGGAGGAGGTTCTCAATAGGGATGTACGTTTTTTTTATGTTTTGTTACCTCAAAATTCCGTAATTTATTTTATCCGATTTAAGATTCTTTTTTTCATTAGAAAGGGTATATTTCAATGTTAGTTCCATGTCCAGCAAAATCTAATTTTGATCGTGGGATCCATGAGAAATGACGGAAAGTCCTCAAATTTTAGAGGCACACATATAGCTATTTTGATATTTTAAGTTAATCTGATGTGGAACTAAGAGCACAACGAAATTATAAGATGCATCGAGATCGGTACCAATTTTAAGAAATTTACTCACCATAAAGAGCAATTTTTGGTTAGTAAAAATCAACGAAAAGGGGTTGAAAGAATCTTGCAGATAATATATTTTTGTACTATCCTTTTAACTACCATTGTTTTTGATATCCCACTTGATAGGTTCAGCCTTTTTTGAGATACGTGGTAATAAAGAATAGGGGATGGTGCTTGCCTCTTTCGAGAATTATCATCCATCACTAATACATTAATTAAAGAGTTGTAAGTATATATGTGTTGTGTATGTATGTTAGTTTATTTGTTTGTTTCTTAATTTGTCATCATTGAACTCGAAAATTAATAGACCTATTTTTAAAATTCTTTCACTATTAGAAAGCTACGCTCACTGTGCGATGCGCGTGCATAGCAATATCAGCTTTTTACTACGGAAAATATCAGACTCACACAGAAATAAAAGAATCTTTTAGATGAGGTCATACTAACAGCTACATGACCGCTAGATAACCTGATCAAGGACAAAAGCAACTTTTTACCGCGGGAACTCAATCCCACGGGAAAACTCTTTTAGCGGCGGGTAAAACCGCGGGGCGGAAAGCTAGTACAAAAATAAATATTAAATCTCAACCATCTCTTACAAAAATACTTGTTACTTAAACAGCTGGAGCAGACTGCATACAAGGAGCAAGATAATACTGCTTTGCACCAAGTAGCCAGAGCTAGGTTCCTCACATTTTTCGTTCTGGCCCACATCAATGAAGTAACGTTGGTCTAGCTCTTGTCTTGAAGCTACTACTGCGTTGATTTCTGTGGTAGCTTCGGGTAATAGTTCCCGCGTGCGACTCAGTATCCATACTCCCACTGGAAAAAAATATAGTGTTTATTATGGCATTGAAAGAATAGGTGCTCTGCCATGTTCAGCTTATATAGTTTATCTTAAGTTACATTAGCTACGCGTAACAAGGCTTTATTGTGTATTGAGTGTTTTTGAACAATAATGTGTTCCAAACTTTAGACATACACACATACATACGTACAAGAACGTTGAGGACTTTTTCATTACCTATCAATGGCTTTGTTCTAGCTTTGACCTGTTTGGATTGACAAGGAGTCGGCGAAGAAGTGAGCTTATGTGTAAACAACATTACTGGGATTGTGGGATTCCCACAAATTGATGGCGTTGTTTGGCGTTTTAATGGGAGGGTATTCGCAAGCCAGATGGTCTTAAAGGCATTGGTAAGTGTCTCTATTCTTTATATTAATGAAATATAATTTTAAAGTATATATAGTTTGCTTTTAAAATTTTGGAACCTAGATAACGAAATTCCTTCTGATTCTACTTTGGAGAAGTCCAAAGCAGATCAATTATCAAATCAGTTTCCTGTGTGCTTTTTTATAACATTTTATACGTATGAACCTGTTTATGAGTGTTCAAGATTAGTCGAAAATAAGAAGATTATTTTTTTCAAAAGGAGGGGTCACCTTGGTTTTCATTTTGAATTCCAAGGAATATAATAACTCCAGGCGGGCGGGCGATGGAATCCAAAGGGGGGGATGTAACATTTTTGTATGGAGACTGGCATACTATGAATGGCGACCTTTATTTTTTTTATTCATGTCGCGGCGCACGTTCAAACCTAAACCATTCGATTATTCTCACTAATAGAAATTAAAAAATTGGAATTCCCTTTGTGATTTTTAACGTAAGCGTAACATAACATTACATAGATATTTTAAATCAAAGTTATCGGAATTTCCAAAATTTAATCTTCAATCGATAATATCTCAGTAATGTGACGTTTTAGACAAAAAATTTTTGCGTGTAGAATCGTATACTTAGTTTAGGTTTTATGGTGCGCCGATTATATTTAAAAAAATATAAGGGTCGCCATTCACACTACGCCAGCAATGTTAGTACCCCTTTCAAAGCCAATTCCATAACAATGTTCTACTTACGTTGTCTCTGGTACTGGCCGATGTTCACGCAGCTGTAAGCCAGCGAGTAGGACACGTAGTCGGTCTTCAGCACATACAGGTCCATCTCCACAGTTTCTCCTGTGAGACAATCAGGTACAGAATAAGAAAATCGCAAAAACAAACATCACATTATGTTGCATGGGCAAATAGTCCACCTGCTGTGCATAAGACTGCTTATTTGCCATACTTATCAGTAAAGAGTCCTACCGCTTGGCAGGCGGAGTGGCAAGCGCACTACAAGAAAATCTATGTAACGCGCTGCTGTATGTTCCTTGTATTTATCACTTAGGTAGTTGACATTGCCCGTAAGTCGCAGAACCTTGCGGATTGCATTCTGAGTTTATTTACTTGTAAATTAAGACTAAAGAGACTGACTGGAATGAACAATGCAGACGTGAAAATATATAAATTCTTACCATCCGCTGCTCCTGGAGCTCTAGACGGCAGAGACACTCGCACCTTGCCGCTGCCATCATTAGTGATGGGCACGGCTGTTCCCTCAATGGTGTCGAGTTCACCGTCAATGACCTGCCAGTTCAGAACGTCCACGGTGCCGTTCTCGTTGATGGTGTAACGGGCGCCTGTGCAGTTACCGGTCTCCCACATCTGAGGGTACCTTTCGATTTGGTACCAGTTGCCGGAGTACTGTTAAAAAAATGATTTGTTGAAGGTTACTTGATTTTCGGTAGTATAGTAACGGTGGCATTTTTTCAGTAGTTTGATTCACCGGTAAGTAGGTATACTATAGCAACGGATCACTAATTGCGACACACCGACACAAATCTATACATCCTTTTTATTCCCGTTGAGTTAGCTATGCTGCGAAATTATTGTCACTTTCAGTTTGAACGGATGCCTATTGGCCTTAAAACAAGAACGCGCACGCTCTCTAATTTGTTAATCAAAAACACTTACCTCTTCAAACGAGAAGTTTTGCTGTACGGGTATACTTTCATCACACCGTCCAGGCAGCACCACAGGTGCCCCAGTAGCCTCAGGGTAGTAGAAGCAGGCCTCATCGCTCTGATCGACTGATACATAATGCTGGTCATATAGGACATTGGTGGTAGCCATTGCTTCTTCTATGGCCATTTCATCGGCGAGAGTAAGATAGCGAGTCCTGCTGTGTTTTGCGCTCCATACTGTGAAGGGATTGAAAACGCTTTTCATAATTTCGAAAAAGACTGGGTAAACTAAACGTGGCTCAAAGTCGCGACTTTTGAAAGAAAAGGCGACACATCAAGCTATAAAAATAAATCTCCTATTATTTCAAGAAGAAGATTTTAAAAGCGTTGTTATCAAGTCTTTCAAACTAATTGAAATGAAGATGGTAGGGATCTTTAATGTTTCTGTAAACTCTGAATCACTGTCTGCATCGGCTACAAAGGAAAGAAGGCATTTGCTCTGAGTGGAAGACACACAAGTACGAACCTCTTCGGTATTCATCGTTGTAGTTTTCACAGGAGTACAGGAGTGCGTATGAAGTGTAGTCGGTTGCCAACACCCAAACGTCCACCGCGTCCACGTTGTCTGTTGAGAAAAGAATATGATGAAAAATCATCCATGTAAAAACCCTATTTTACATTGAAAATAGAGTACATTGAAATCTTCTGTAGTCCCAAAAAGAGACAGATTTATCTGTCTCAAAGCCTATGACATAACATAAACATAATTTTCTGAGGGTTTCACATAAAATTTTCTCATAAATACTTTTTCTTAGCGTGTGGTACCTCGAGTCGCATAACGTCCCGGTGAATCTACTTTTGTAAAATATTAGTTGTGTCTTACTTCCTCCAGAAGTCCTCCTGATTCTGCCATCGCTAGTGACAGTGACAGTGCTGGTCGATAAATTGGCAGACAGATTGTAGACATTCTTGTCGACCACCTGGAACTGGTTTCCGGACGAGGAGAAGTCGGCACTGACGCACACTCCGTCGTCCTGACCGGTCGGGTATCTCTCGATCTCGTGCCATACGCCGAGGTACTGGAAAGTTTTGGAAGAAGAAGAAATAAGATGAAGAAAAATTCTGGTGTGGAGATTCCATTTGCTTTCAGTTCTGTTATACTCATAGTCATCCAGTTTGAACACGTCTATAGGGAATAGTTTACAATGTTGTCCTGGTATGGATGATCCAAATTTCATCCCAGACTCCAGTGAAGATGGTCGTTGAATTTTCCACGTCCGATTTTAAATCTGTTTAAATAAATGGTTCAAATTACCACAGCAAGGCTTCTGATAAACAACTTACATTCTGAATACTGAAGTTGGGCACTCCGCTGACGTTACCGCACTGTCCTCTGAACAGCACATACGTGTCAGGGTTCGGCTCTGGGATGTAGAAACAGTCTTCTTCGCTCTGGCTAGTCGGCACGAAGTATTCTTCGCGAAGACCTTGGGTGTTGGCTATCACTTGGTTCATGATCTGGTTGGCTGCTGCGCTAAGAGTCCCATCTCGGCTTAGTTTCCAGCTGGTCACTGAAGGGGTTAGGTAAGATTAGGGAGGGATAGATCACGGAGGGAGCACAAAGTTGATACTTATTAATTTATTAAATCACTAAGATATTTTCCTCAAGACAAAGCAGGCGGAAATGCGGGTCGGTCTCGGTAGCTGTCTTTGATCACACAAAAAATTTCTAGTGGAGGTAGAGTTTGCTAGTAGAGGCTTTAATAGCTCTATTAGGGACGGTTTAGTGACTCTGATATCAGGTCGTTCATCGACTCGAAATCTGCCTTGAATACGGCTACCAACTGCCTCTGTGGTCTAGTTGTCAGAGCCCTGGGCTTACGGTAAGGAAGTCGTAGGTTTGATTTCTATGGGAACATAAAATTTGGTAAGGCATACCTTGTCTGTTTCCGTTAGGCAAGTTCCGGCAGCTGTACACGAGGGCAAAGTTTGTGTAATCGGTCGCCATGATGTAGTAGTTTGCTACGTTGATAGCTGAAAGGGATTCACTAAATTAACATCGGTTCAACTGAAGTGTCCAATAGGAAACGTTACGAAAACATTAATTCATAGAAAATTCCATTCATAGAAAAAACAAGCAATTGTTTTTTTACCATCTCTTTTTTTGCAACACAGAAACACAAGTGACATCACTTCTGTATGTCAGATCTCTGTAAGGGGAACAACTTTGTTTATATTTTAAGACCACTTTTATCGACGTAATAAAAAAAACATCTTCTAAAGCTAAGGTAAGTTCTGATCACTGACTTACTTCCATTATTATTAACATTGAAAGTGACTTGAAGTTGTCCAGTGCCATCGGTAGAAGCGACTTCAGCGATTCCTTCTTGAATAAGCAACTGTTGGTTGACTACTTGAGTGTTGTATACGTCAACTACGCTGCCGTTCCCTAGTGAGTAGGTAGCTTGGTCACAGGCGCCGAATTGCCACGGTTGAGGGTATCTGGCCATTTCGAACCATCTGCCCAGGTACTGTGAAGTGGAAGAAAGACAAGTAAAAATAAGGCAAATTTGCTAGAGTAGGTTAGAATGAAGCCTTTATTCAGCAAAAAGGGATAAAACTAGCTAAGTGCGACGCGAAAAGTACACGACAAAACAAAATCCTATGTTCTTTCTGTAGGCACAGAATATATAATAGCTTAGTGAGGCATTTCCTAAGCATGCTCTAAGCTCAAAATTTTTTGCTGGTCTAAGATATACCATAAATCCAGAAAGAGCCAAATTGACTTACAGCTGCAGGATCAAAGTTTGGTACTCCACGAATGGTGGCATCGCACGGTCCAGGGAGCTCAATGGCGTTAGGCAAGCCGTCGTTGAACTCGGGGTAATAGAAGCATGCCAAGTCAGTTTGCTGAGTATCTTCATAGTACAGTTCGAATAGATCTGTGTTGTTAGAGACTGCAGCATTGATCCTGTCGTTGGCAGTTTGAGAGAAACCAGATCGTGATCTGCTTAGCTTCCAACTGTAGACTGAAAGAGGGGTGAAATTTAAGCAATTTTTTTTAAAGGTACATACCGATTTGTAAATGTATTGATACTGAAGGAGGGGAACATCGAAGAAAAAAAGGAGAAGCTAATGCTGATAAGAAGGTACCAAAAACTGTGTTTTTTATATTGGCATATCATTAAAAATGTTGTAACACACTTACTTTGTTTCTGAGTGTTGTTAACGTTTCGGCAAGCATAGAGGAGCGCGAAGTCGGTGTAATCAGTATCCAGAACGTACAAGTTGAAATTAGCAGAAACTGTAAAACAAATTTTCGTTGTAAACTATGTTCTATGACTGTCATAGTGCCGCCTTTCTCACAGGATGTTGATGGTAATGACGACGTTGATGACGATAATTATTGTGACGACGGTGACGATGATAATAATGACGATGTTATTCAAAAATACAATTCACTCACATTGGTCCCCACTAAGATTGACGTTGACAACATCTCGTCCGTCAGCAGATGCAGTACCATTTCCAGTTGTAAAACGAACTATGGTTTATGACTACCATAATGCCACCTTACTCACAGGATGACGATGAAGATGATGATGACGACTAAGATGATGATGATGTTGATGACAATGATGATGATACAAAATATGATAATGCAGACTATGATGATGATATGGATGAAAATGATGATAATGAAGACGACAACGATGAGGATGATGATAGTGACGATGTAATTTAAAATATAATTTACTTACATTGGTCACCAGCAAGATTGACGTCGATAACACCTCGTCCGCCAGCGTATGGGGTACCATTTCCAGAGGCAACCACCAATCTTTCGTTGTTAACTATGTTTTGGGTGATGGCGAAGTTGTTGTTCGTGGAAAGCTGGAATTCAGTCGAGGAGCACTCGCCGGTCTGCAGCTCTGATGGGAAGCGGGATACTTCGTGCCAAGTGCCACTGAACTGTAGAAGACATGAGATCTTGGGTAAGTTAGAGCAAAATATTTTGTACGAGGTTTATGAAAAATTGCCGACCTAAGGTATGAGCCTACCCCTAAAACTCCATATAGATCGAGATATGAAAAACAAAATTACCTCACGTACCTATACAAAATTACTCATGTAGCTGGCACCATGACTATAAGACCGCTGATCAGGCATTGGGATCTCTGATCACCAATTCGGATAGAATTCTTTCATACCACTGGGTGCGGTAGAAAAACATAGAATGTTCCAGCTGCTTCTCTTATCGGGCTTACTGTAGGAATCAGTAGAGAGAGTTTTTGGATGCTGATGACCTATCACTATAGTATGCAATACACAGTCTGTACTTTCTTAAGTGACCCTTAAACTTTCAGTCATAGCCAAGATGAAGCTCTGCCTACTTCATAACGAATAAAGGCGTGACTATTTTACTACCTAAACGATTTTTCTTTCTTTTCTATCTTTCTTTTTTTCTATATGTATGGACAAACCGAATTCAGAATAAAGTTGGCGACAGCCTGCACTTGAGCAGGGCTGGGTTACTGGCCGTCCAGGATGACAGGTCCGCCTTTGTTGTCAGGATAGAAGAAGCAGTCCTCTTCGCTCTGACCCGTCTGTCTGTAGTAGTGCTGGTCGAAAGTAGGAAGTCTCCAAATACCTACGTACCGAATTCAAATTGAAGTTGGTGACGGCTTGCACTTCAGCAGGGCTGGGGCATTCGCCGTCTAGGATGACAGGTCCGCCGTTGTTGTCAGGGTAGAAGAAGCAGTCCTCTTCGCTCTGACCCATCTGTCTGTAGTACCGCTGGTCGAGAACAGGAATGTTGTTTATGAAGCTGTTGATGATCTCGTTGGCGGCCGGCGTGAGACTACGGGTCCTACTGAGCTTCCAGGTAGATACTGTTGGGAATGAACAGTTTTGTCAGATGGACTCAAGTGAATAGTGATGATCTTGTGAAATGAACTGAGTTTATATTATGTGAGTAGAATTTCGCAAAACATTATTAATTCTGCGTTCCAATATTATACAGATGAAACCCCAATGTTTTTTTTTTAAATATCTGAATGATTGATGTCCCACCCCCACCAATGCCTAGACTTAAAACTTCCAAGTAGAAATTCTTATTTAGTACTTGGGCAACGATAATATCAAGGGTGTGTTTGAAATGTTTTTGTTTGATGATTATGTTTAAATAATGTAATCTTACCTTGTTTGTATTCTTCATCGACTTCTGTGCAGGAGTACACCAAAGAATATGAATTATAATCAGTTGCCAGAACCCAGTATGGTGATTCAACTGCAACCAAAAGAAATAAATTTCAGCACATCTATTGCAACGTAGACACAAATTATTAAAATATCAGGTGTCGTAAATTGACAGGGGTCAGCAAACAAAATTTTCAACAACTTTCATAACAAAAAAACTTTCGACTTCCCGATACAAAATGTTACCCGGCACCCGGTAGGTATATTAAGAACCCTGTCAATTACTTACATGTCATTCCATTTACAACAAAAGTGACAGCTAATTTTGCTGATCCATCTGTGGAGTTAACCACAGCCACACCGGTCTGGACATCGAGTTGCTGCTCTATGACCTGCGTGTTGTATACGTCCACTCCGTTCTCGCCAAGAGTGTATACGGCCGTGGGGCAAGTTCCGATCTGGAACGCTTCTGGATAGCTCTCGATGTCATACCATGTGCCTAAGTACTGAAAAATAAAATAACTCTTGGTCATGGAGCACTCTCTCCGTGACTAAAATCGTACTATGTTAGCGAAATAACTTCTATAACGCTAATGCTGTATAGTCCAAGTGCTATTAGAAAGAAGGTACTCACGTCAGAAACAGTGAAGTTTGTCTCAACGGCAATGTTCTGGTCGCAGCGACCTCTAAACCTGACGGGATTGCCATCGGCAATGGGGTAGTAGAAGCATCCACTCGCGCTGTGGTCTCTGACAATGAAGAACTGCTGGTTGAGAACGTTGATCGTGTCGATAAAGCCGTTGATGGCAGTGTTGGCTGTGTTGGTGAGCGACCTGTCGCGACTCAGCTTCCATGCACGCACTGCCAGCAAATAAAATTGTTACACAGGGATCATAAAAACCAATGAAGAACCTGGTTTGTTTTCAGGAAATCAGGAATTCGCAGAAGTTAACACCCAAAAAAAGATATTACTATAGATTCCACGAAAAGGCAAAAATAATGACCAAGAAATTGAAGCGAATAGGAATAAAATAAATACCGCGAATCACACACACACAAATCACGCCTCTATCCTTAATGGGGTAGACAGGGCGTCAACGACCCTAACATTGTCGTTCTGCCACGTCTGACTAGTTTTGAGGGTTGCTTAAGATTTATCTGTATATTGCTGTAGTGACAGGTTGTCAGCCCATCGCCTAAATTACAATATACTGAAACCCTCGAATCCCTTAGCTGATTTTTACAGCATGCCCGGAATACAGATAACTTATAAGCGCGTGCCCGGGAGGTGATGCAGCTGGCACATTCTATGTTTTCCTATCGCTCCCAGTCCAGCATAGAATCAAATCAAAAATGGAAGCAAAAAATGGAATACCGCGAATCAATGTAGAGAAACTACACTGACGAAATTTAATGAAATTATGACGGCCCGCAAAGCCTAGTTGGTAGTTCTGCCTACTACACAGAGTTATATTTATATCCTCATTGGGTCCCGGGTTCGATTCTCGGCCAGGGCAGACATTTGAATGACGAATTTAAACGTCTGTTTCTGGGTCTGGGCGTTCTTTGTGGTTGTTTCTGTGTATGTCCATGACACCCCGATACAGGGAATCCTAGGGCCCGTATTTATAATCAGCGCTCGAGAATGACAGCGAGTTTGAGTTCGTATCAGAAATGTCATTTCAGTACAAAACGACATGCCAAATCCATATTTAATATTGCTCTCAATCTTGAGATCTCTTTATAAATACGAGCCCTAGTGGGGGTTATGAGTGTGAACGTGTTTTTTTTTTACTTATAATGATAGTTTGACACAAGTTAAAACAAATACAGAAGAAAGAAACGTGGAAGAAACAAAAAAAAATGGCCGAAGCAACTTACCTCTTCGTTCATTATCGGGCAAATTTTGACACGAGTAGATTAATGCCCAGCTCTCATAGTCAGTGTCCAATATAAGGTATTCCAAAACATCTAAAGAACAAAATGAAAACAAGTGTTATTTAAAAATATGTATTAAAACACGAAAATGTACAATAAAAAATAAACAGGATTCAGAAGAGGGATAAAGAAAAATTAGTGACCTCAATGCTATGGTAGTAATATTTCTTTCAGGCACATACCAAAATAAATATGGCGTGAGGCTTTGCCATAGCTTGACAGGTGGGTTGTGATAGGAGTATGTAGTTGTTTTTCTTCAAATAAGGAATGTTGCTGCTCATTCCCTGGATTTAGCCTCTAGTTGTCTTTTAACACCAGCACTGCTGGTCCAGCAGGAAGATTAGGGTTTGATTCTAACCCGGCACCACAAAACTAAAAATCTTACCTCCATCATAAACGACAGTGATTTTTCCAGTGTTATCAGCAGCCAGAGACCCTTGGACGGTAGTAACGTCAAGGCTCTGGTTGGCAACTTGTGTAAGGGAGATAGTGTAGCCATTGTTGTTTTGAGTGAAGCTCCTCTCGTTACAGGTGCCCGTGAAGCCGTCGTAGTAGCTCTCAATGCTGAACCAGCGCCCGGCGAACTAAATGAAGAGACAACAGTCAGACAATCTAATAAAGAAACCATCATATCTAAATACCACAGTGTTGTCACATATGTTGACTTAAAAATTCACGCTAGCAGGACTAACCTTATCAAAGCTCTTACAAACTTGGCTATCGCGATTTTAATTAAAGACCCATTTGAACTTTCTGGACTCTTTCAATGCCAATACGCATCATCTTTTGTTGTTGGTGGTATTTTCTTTGTCTATCTTAAAAAGTATTACCGCAGAAGCATTGAAGTTCGCCTTAGCAGTAATGCTGGCATCACACTGTCCAGTGAAAACAGCGTAATCATTGGTGTTTATTTCATCCGGCAAGTAGAAGCAATCCTCTGCGGTTTGGGAAACAGGCTCGAAGTATCTTTGGTCCAGAACATCAACAGTTGATAATGCTGTGTTGATGGCTGTATTTTCAGTAACTGACAGTCCATCAGACCTGCTCAGTTTCCAACTGTAAACTAGAAGAAGAAACATTTATGAAGCTAACAATGAAACTTAATAGAGGCATCTTTAAGCCCCCTTTGGCGTGCTGATTATCTCTGAAGGGGTTAGGTATCTGGTAATGAAGGAATGTTCTACTGGTGGAATTACGTAGGAATTCTCTTCAGAACTTTTAGAACTTTTACGGGCTTAAATTTTTACTTTGGATGATTAGGGTTACATGATGTCATTAATTTTTTTCTTCACACTGTACTGAGGGTGGTCAAAACAGGAAATGGACCTATAAGAAAGTAGTATTTTCGGGAACTGGTCAAAACAGGCAATGGTCTTAACAAACAGTGTTCAAGATAACCTTTGGCCCCTAACGTCAAAAAGGATTTTAAGATGAGATGAATAGATGTGAGTGACTTACCAGCTCTAGTTTCATTATCACGGTTCATGCAGCTGTAGACGAGCGCGTAGTTGGTGTAATCGGTGGCGATGACCCAGTAAGGCATAGTGATCGCTGCAACAGAAGTATGAAATCAATGATGGTTGCTACTGCATCAATACGGTTTATCTAGCTAGAGGTTCTTAGATATTTTGTAAACTTGTTTCCAGTATCTTCAGGACAGTGCAGTCTAGCTAAATCACCTGATTGTCCAAGATGATTCCATCTCGGTCGCTCTCTCTATAGTTATCATAACCCAATGCATGTCAGAGTTGTCAGTGGCCTATCATTGTTCATGAAATCAAGTCAGCCCATCGCTTTTGCAACATTACTCATACATTCTAGCCGAGATCAAATAACTTACTGTTGTTACCAACATTGATGGTAAGCGAAAACCTTCCACTACCATCGGTAGAGTCCAGCTCCAATTGCCCATTGTTGGAGACAAGGTTTGTAGCATCGAAGACTTGGTTGCTGACCAACTGCATGGTGGTATTAGACGTGGAACTGACAGTCATCTCATGGTTGATACATTGCCCACCCACTTGCTCCTTGGGATATGTCTCGATTTCTCTCCAGGTGCCGCTGAACTAAAATTCACAATGATTATGGATTAAAGATCAGAATATCTTTCATTCACATGTGACAAACCTACATAACTCACAATTACACTTGCCAAAAACAGTAAAGAAGTGGGGTGCTATGGGATCTATCTATCAGGATATCCTATCTCAGAGAAGGCATAACAGGCTTGTCTGTAATTTTGCGACCTTTGCGAGGTCCACCTGACTTGCGACCAACCTTCCACCGTAACCAAGTGCCAAACAGCTTGCTATGTTCCGTGTTGTATTCTATCGTCGACTCTCTTTCGATCACTTCTGGTCTAGCTAGACTGGTCTAAAGTAACAAAAAAAAAATAACTTACACTTTGCAAATTAAAGTTGGGTACAGCTTGAATATTGTTGTCGCACTGGCCACGGAAGACCACAGGTTCTCCATTACGTTCAGGGAAGTAGAAACAGTCTTCATCGGTGTGACCCTGCTCTTCGTAATATTTATCTTGGAGGACGTCGATTCCATTGACAATATTGTTTATGGCCGTCTGGGCTTGTGAGGACAGGGTCTTTGTGCGACTCAATTTCCAACTAGATACTGTAAACATAGAAAATTATATTTGGTCATTCAAGCACACCCATCGCGTAAGACCATACTCGTTATTTGCTCTTGTGACGCTTTCAAGATCACATTCCATCGAAAGAAAATGGACAAAAAAAAAAGAATCAATGCAGCAACCAAAAAAATAACTACTTACCGGATCGTCGACCACCATCAAGATTCTGGCACGAGTAGACGAGAGCGTAGTCGATATAGTCGGTCGCCAAAACCCAGTATGGTGAGAGTGTGTCAACTAAAAACAAAAAATACAGACTTATGATACCGCAAAAGCAACTGCTTCTGTTATGTAGGTAATGGTCTACTGATTTGAACCTTGGGCTCTCGAGACGTGAGACTGTCCTATAGTTCCGTTAGGAAAATGCAACATAACATAAAATTCGTTCAGAATCACTTGTTTTTCTGGCAAGTAAAGTAGTTGATTTTATGTTTTAGTCTCTGATACTGGTAGTTCCATAAACCATAAATGGAAAGCGGTGATTTTAAGTCGTCTAACATCTGGGTTCCTCGCCTTGTTCATTGACATGACAATTGAAAAAAGAAGAAAACGATTAAATTAATCATGCAGACTCACCAACTACTCCCGGAGCCACTTCAATCGGGAAAGTGACGCTCAGCTTGGCTGTACCATCTGTAGTATTCAGAACGGCTGTTCCAGTGATAGTGTCAAGAGTCTGGTTGACCACTTGGGTGTTGAACACATCCACGACCGAACTAAGAGAATACGTAGCCGTTCCGCAGGTACCCTCTTGGAATGTTTGGGGATAGCTTTCGATGTCGTACCAAAGACCCATGTACTGGAAATTGACGCCACACATTATTATGATAGATATTTAGGTTTATTAAGAGGATTCCGTTAAATACAGAGCATGTGGCTGAGACCATGGTCGCTACATTATTCCGTTGTCACGCTCATAAGAAAAAGAGGAAGCGTGAGAGTGAAAAATCATACTTATACTAGGTATGCTATGAAAAGTGCTTGCATTTGTGATATATAGGAATGATAGATACTATATTATAATTTGATGTATTTTAACTTTAGGCCAATATATTTGACAATATCTGTATGTAGAGTGAGACATCTTGGTAAACTTGCACAAAAATTTTACTTTCGATTCATACTTTCACCCTAATAAGTACTTACATCACCAGCTTGGAAGTTGACATCTAGGATGGACTCGTCGCATTCGCCTCTGAAGATGACAGGTTGTCCGTAGAAACAGGCTGAGTCGGTGTTGTTGATGGTGTAGTAGTAGCGGTTATTGAGGATGAAGATATTCCTAAATACTCACTTCAGCAGCTTGGAAGTTGCCAACAACTGAGATGGACTCGTCACATTCGCCTCGGCGCCTCGGAAGACGACAGGTTGTCCGTTAGCCTCGGGGAAGTAGAAGCAGGCCGAATCGGTGTTGTCGATGGTGTAGTAGTAGCGGTTGTTGAGGACGAAGATATCATTGAGTTTGGCGTTGATGTTGGCGGCGGCTGTGTCGGTGAGGGATCTGGTGCGACTCATCTTCCAACTCCAGACTGTTTGAAGTAAGATAACGGTAGATAATTTTGGAAATTTTCTGTCTATTTGAATAGAAGTTGACTTCAAAACTTCAAATGTTGATACGGATGGTTTGAATTCAAAAGATATCTTATGATATACAGAGGTTAATTGTTTTTCTTGCTGGTATAATAAAAATTATGTACATTGATTTAAAATTTACCTTGATGTGTGTTGTTTGATAAATTGATGCAACTGTACACTAATGCATAGGATCTGTAATCAGTGTCGATAACCCAGTATTCTATAGGGAAAGGAGCTGAAACAAAATATATATTTGAAGACATTTTGATTCCAGATACAATATAAGAGTAAGACCAATGATAATTTAAGTGTTGTTCTTACCATCAGGGAAAGTGACACTCAATATGCCACGACCGTCATTAGATGGTACCAAAACTGCGACTCCAGTCATAGTGTCCAAGGTTTGGTTCATGACTTGTGTGTTGACCACCAAGACGGATCCGTCCTCTTGAAGTTTGTATGTGGCATCAACGCAATCTCCAACTTGGAATTCTGACCAGTAGCTTTCTATCAGGTGCCAGGTGCCGAGGTACTGAAAGGAATTAATGAAATATACTGAACGCCTTACATTTTGAATATCATACCGTCTCATGCTGATGAAAATAGTTAACACGACACGACACTTTTATTTTTAAATAAAACAGAAGATAAAAAGAATAATAGAAGAGAAACAGAACAGAATAGAGCAAGCATAAACATAGAAAGTTGATGTTCTATCGACAGTCTGAAATCACTAGTGGAAGATCAAAATAATTAGCGAATATTCTACCAATCCATTGATTTTTAGAATCAAATCGAAATATACAGATTTATTTGCATTCCTCTTTTTAAAAAGTTAATCACTTACATCGCCCGCTGAGAAGTTGGTCATAACTGGAACGTTGGGGTCGCACTGTCCATCTATAATAACTGGTACTCCAGGCGCTATGTCCGGTAGAGATCGGCAACCTGCTTCAGTTTGGTCCACGGTTTCGAAATATCTTTGTTCGAGAACATCAACGTTCGCCATAGCATTGCTTATGGCTGTGTTTGCTGCTGCAGAAAAATCTTGTTGGGTTCTACTGAGCTTCCAGGCGTATACTGAAAAAAAAACATGATATTACATGATAACATATTATAATGATGATAAGTTATACTTTATGCTTTCGATACCATTAATGCTGAAAGTAATAGCAGTAAGATAAGACTCGACAATTTTAACTTACTTCAAAATAAAAACGAATGAGAACCGCGAGCTCATTGGTGTGCCATGATAGAGGCCTACTAGACATATCCAGTAGTGAACTGACACAGGCTGATAATGATGATGAAAGCAAAGAATCAATTACCTCCTCTTGCGCCGTATACATCTTCTACCTCCATACAACTGTATGCTAAAGCGTAGTTGGTGTAATCGGTGGCCAGAATCCAAAAAGGTATTTCCACTTCTGCGAAACAAATGTAATTTTATCCAAAAATATTATAAAAACATGATAAATGTAACATTTTACCTTTTGTGTAGAATCTTATTTCCAGAATGTACTTTAATAATAAAAGCACTATATTTTAATAATTAACGAAAGTGAGTGCCTAGTAGGTAGGTATATTTTGGTACATTATCATTATTAAGTTTATAATTATAATGTCTTTGATCAAGATTAATAAATAATGTCGCAGTAGTACCTGTATTATTGCCAACGGTAATCCTAATGTTGAATTTTCCGCTGCCATCATTTGAGGCGAATGTGAGACTGCTAGTTGAGGAATACTTGAACTGGTCCTGGACGAAGTTGGACACGAGGCTCAGGATATTGTCTGCAGCAGTGTACTGATGTTGGACACATTCTCCAGATTGTTCTTTCGGGTATGTCTCAATTTCGTACCATGTTCCTTGGAACTAAAATCAAATAGTATCTATTAATAGATGATAGTTTGAGTTCGTGTCATGAATGCTTTATAAATTTTCATAGCTGCATAATAGGATAGGATTGCATAAACAGTTTTACTTCATTGTCGCGCAATTCATGGTGTTTCAAATCATATTTAATTTATTTTTTAGCATTTGGACCTCCATGTTATTGACTTACCTCATTCAACTGAAAGTTTGGAACAGCAGTGATATTGGGATCACAGACTCCAGGGAACCTCACAGGGACGCCTGGCGCAGGTTCAGGGAAGTAGAAACATGCGTCAGCACTGTGGTCTTTCTCCAAGTAATACTGCTGGTTAAGAACAGGGACAGTAGCAATAACAGCGTCCATGATGTTGTTGGCTTCAGTGGTGAGAGACTTGGTTCGGCTTAGCTTCCAACTGTATACTTTAAAGGAGAATATAAATTTATTAGCATTGTTATATAAACAATAAAAACCTTGAGGAAGACCTCAAGATAATCGTTATTACCATTCCTTCTAATCACAACTTCCACGATTCTTATGTTGATTCTTCTCTACGTCACTTAGCTGTTTTTTATGAAACTCTCAGGAAAATTTTGGAGGGGTTTTATTCTAAGCATACCCTCCAGATGCCACATCACGAACCGAAACCGACAACCTACTTATAAAAAGAAGAACCTATAAAAATAGAACAATAAATTGGTTACGTACTTTGTCTGATGTCAGTCTGGCTGTTGTATGAACATGTGTACACCAGAGAATAGGTTTCATAGTCCGTAGCCAGTACCCAGTAACTTGTGGCTGTAACTGAAATGAAAATGGAACATAAATTTAAGAAAACACTAAAGGGCAATGTTTTTAAAGATTTTTTTTATTGCATTTTTTGTTGAAATAAAATGAAAGGTGAAAAAAACGAAGACGATGATACAAAAGAACATTCAAATACTGTACTAACAGTTAGTTCCCTATTCAAGAAAACGTGACGTCAAGCTTGGCGCTTCCATCGGTGCTGACCGAAACGGCTACTCCGTACATAGTGAACAAGGTGTGGTTGATGACAATTATACAAAACACACCTAAATACTATTCTAACAGTTGGCTTCCTCGACAGGGAAGGTGAAGTCAACTTTGGCATTGCCATCAGTACTGACCGACATGGCTACTCCGTTAATGGTGAACAAGGTTTGGTCGATGATAATAATACAAAAGAACACTTAAATACTATACTAACAGTCGTTGGTGCCCTCGATAGGGAAACTGACTTCAAGCTTGGCGCTGCCATCAGTGCTGACCGGAACGGCTACTCCGTTGATGGTGAATAGGGTTTGGTTGATGACCTGTGTGTTAAAAACGTCCACGACGCCATCTTGCAAGGTGTAGAACGCGTTGTTGCACTGCCCTCCTTGGAAGGAGGTAGGGTATGCTTCAATGTCGTGCCATAAGCCCATGTACTGGAAACAGTTGGTGTTCAAATCACTATTCGGTTGATAATGAGAGGTTAGTAAATAAAAATAATGTTAAATATATTTTTTAAAGTTAAAACCATTTGAACTCCAAAGAGGGATGATAATAGAGAAAAAAACCCATGAAACAGAACAACTTTCTACTTTTCCGCTTGTATTTTTTTTCTTAATTTTGATATAATTTTATAGCAATTGCTACTTTAGCAGTAAGGCTGCCGGTGACATAACTGGTATTTGAAATAATTTCAACTTACAGCTACAGGGTCGAAATCTGGCACAGCAGGGATGCTCAAATCGCATTGGCCACGGAACTCTACAACTGTTTCTGGTGATGGATCGGGGAGGTAGAAACAAGCTTCGGCAGACTGATCGC
Source organism: Scrobipalpa atriplicella (assembly GCA_029255725.1). Classification (NCBI taxonomy): domain Eukaryota; kingdom Metazoa; phylum Arthropoda; class Insecta; order Lepidoptera; family Gelechiidae; genus Scrobipalpa; species Scrobipalpa atriplicella. The sequence goes on along the minus strand of JARACY010001331.1, from coordinate 31,545 downwards.
TCTCCGCGTAGTAAGCGAAGTTTAAGTCAGTAACCTGGTTGACCACTTGGTTGACTGCTGCTCTTGCTGATTCCGTCAGTTGAGGGGTTCTGCTGACAATCCAGCTGAACACTGGGGAAAGAAAATTCTTCAATATATTACAAGTATGAGGCTTTTCAGTCTAGTCTGGTTAGGACATTGCAGGCTGAATCACCTGATTGTCCGAGAAGAAAAGGGATTCCGTGCTTCGGAGGGCACGTTAAGCCGTCGGTCCCGGACGTTGTCATTGATAGTGGTCGTTACACAAACCATGTCAGAGGCCTATTAGCTGTGCATTTAAACATGCGAGGATGCTTATTGGTTCAATATTTTATGAAAAAAATATTTGGGTCCTAATACAGTTTGACTGAGGTTCTGTTGACGATTCACTTGAACGCTGGGGAAAGAGGCTACAATGAGTGACAATGACAAGTATAAGCCTTTTCAGCGTACTGAAAATTCACGCGTTTTGATCGTTTCTAAATGCAATGACGGCTTAGAACTGTAATTTTTTTTTAAGAGACATGATTTATTTATGAACATTTCCAATTAGCTGACTGGTTCGGGGAAAGAAAAGGTAAATAAGTGACAATACAAGTATGAGGCATTTCATGATAATTATGACGTTTTAAGAGCAACGATAGTTCTGAAAAATAGTTGGATATATAAATAATAAAAGTTCACGACGGATTGAGAACCGCCTCTTTTTGGAAGTCGGTTAAAAATAACTGGTTGCCTGGTACCTAAGTGTAACTCACATGCCTAAGTTTAACTTAGCTTTATTTCCCTACCTTTTAAACTCGACACTGGCCCAAAGTTACTCTAGTGCCATAACAAAAAAAAAACTTAGCTTTAAACATGGTATAAGAAAATTAACAACGCTAGCTGTAGACCTCTTTGAACTTTGTAATGAAACGATAGAAATTAATAATCATAATCAGTCATAATAAAATCTTTTTGCTTTTAAAGTTTCTGTTACTAAATAGGTAGGTAGGTTACCTTAGGCTCGTATTTATAAAGCATTCTCAAGATTGAGAGCAATGTTAAGTATGGATTTGACAGATCATTTTGTACTGTAATGACATTTCTGAAACGGACTCAAACTCGCTGTCACTCTTGAGAGCTGATTATAAATACGGGCCTTAGAGTTTTTATTATGAGCCTGATACTCACTTTTTAATCAAAAAAAGATTTTCATCTGAGACTGCAATGAACAAAAAAAGGGGTGATCATGAAAGTAGGTCAAATATTTATTTGAATGATATGATAACTGGTTGAACCACAGACTTATAATACTAGTAATATAATACTAGTATTATAAGTCTGTGGGTTGAACGATAAAACGCTCAAAGGAGTATCATTAATGTCCTTTTATCATAGCCACAGAATATATAATCATGGCTTGACCCGATTGGTCGATCATTGGTTTAGGCATGGTTTAGGCAAGGAATCTGGAGGGAACGAAAGTATTAAGCAAGTTTTTAAGAAAGTTTAGCAATAAACCATCTCTAAAAACCTAGTCTAAACTGTTGGCGGGCTCGGGCCTTAGGTTTACCTTGTTTTGTAGAGTTGTTGATGTTCACACAGCTGTAGCTGATCGCATAGCTGGTGTAGTCGGTGCTCACGATCCATAAGTTTGAATCTGAGAAAACTGGAATAGAATATTTCTGTTGTAGTATAATTAAGTTGTATGACAAGGTATCTATATTCTTACAGGGCCGCTTGAAATTGAAAGGGATGCAATTATTATTGTATCGTAGGTATATAGGGTGTGGTGCCGGGTTAGAATAACATCACCCCATCACTTCCTGCGGGTGTCGTAAAAGGCGACTAAAGGTTAAATCCAGGGAATGGGCAGCAGCGTTACCTGTGAATGAAAAACATCTACTGCACTCACTAACCCGCCTGCCAAGCGTGGTGAGTATGGCATATACCCCCAATTTTGGGGAGGGCCATGTCCAGCAGTGGACTGTTGTGGCTGATGATGATGATGATGAGGTATACAGGGTGTAACAGAAAGGGTATAGGCACACGAAAAGTTGTGAACCTGCCCATGAAACTGAACAACTTACCCTAAGAAACAAAGGTCGAAATACGAAAAATAAAAAGACCTTCCATACAAAATGCAACAGTTGGTAGCGCGTTTAGTATGGTAGTCAAAATTATTTTTTCGTATTTCGACCTATGTTCGTTCCTTAAGGAAAGTTGTTCAGTTTCATGGGCATGTACACATCCTTTCGGGTGAATATACCTTTTCTGTTACGCGTTGTATTTATTTGGCGTAATAGTAAATAAATTGTAAAAATATACTTCCGTCCGCTTTGAGCGTTCCTGCCCAGATATCTCCTTTGCTGAATGTACTAAGTAAATGTTAGAGACTTATTCTAAGAAACCTTAAGAAACTGAAAATAATTGTTTTTAGATAAGTAAGTTCTGGAATGTGATGGATGATCTTATTAATTGATCAAAAAAATCTAACTGATAATGATAAATAATCACTAATCAAGTGAATGCACAGATTATGTAAGTACAATGCCACCTACTAACCGAATACGGAATTCTATGAATTTGGAATAATAATCAGTGATTACAGGTCTTACGATTGCAGTACGAATTGGATAAGATCGATATGATGATTATTATACTTCACATTTCATTCTCAAGATAAGTATATATAACATGTTAGGCTCGTATTTATAAAGCGATCTCAAGATTGAGAGCAATATTAAGTGCGGATTTGACAGGTCATTTTGTATTGAAATGACGTTTCTGATACGAACTCAAACTCCCTGTCACTCTTGAGAGCTGATTATAAATACGGGCCTAAGTTACATATCATTACACAAAATTAAAATGTATTTTCAGAAAATGTTTTTGTTTTTTATTTGCATTGCAGGTATCCTTGAAAAAGGAGGATGATCAGTCTGTCTCGGTCGTTTTCTTTGACAGTGAGTAGACGTGACACATACTACCTCTATGTTATTTATTACGCTTAATAAACTGACACCGAGGTACATCTGATACATACATACATACATACATAAAATCACGCCTCTATCCCTAATGGGGTAGGCAGAGCAAAAACGACCTAAACATCTGATAACAGAGTAAAAAACACGTGTTTCATATTTTACAAAAATCATAGTTAAATATAGAATGAGACTGCAGGTACGAGCGACATCTACTCTCAAACCAATTTGTCAGTTCGATAGAGGCTTGATAGAGGTATTGAACGGCAGATATTCTATAAGTAAGTCCTGCTTGCGTCAAAATTTTTATGTCCTATTCATCAAATATTCTTATTTTTACACTTTAGTCTAGGCTCTAGACGTGACTATCATGTTTGATTTTTTGAAAATAATCTTACCTCCAGGCTGAACTTCCAGGTTGACCAGCAGCATCCCAGTGGCCTCAGGAACGACGGAAGCTGTTCCCGAGATGGTCCTGAGGGTTCCGTTGATGACCTCTCGGTTGACCACGTTGACCACGCCATCTCCTAGGCTGTACTGGGCAGTGTTACAGGCCCCCAAAGAGTTCTCTGATTGGTAGCTGTAGATTTGGAACCATGTGCCTACGAACTGGAATAACATAAGAACATACAATAAAAATTTACTATAATAAAAAGTTACTCTTTACCAAGGTTTTTATACTTAGTGAGTATTTTCTTCAAGCTATATCTGTTGATGAGATCTTTGATAAAAACAATTTTAATGCATTTGAGTTCATAAAACACCTAATTTTGCTATCCGACGTTCCAGAACCTTTGGAAAAACTTTAGCAGTGCCACCGAAAGTTCAGCAACTAATAGAAAACAGAGGATATTAACTCACATCAGCAGGATTGAAACTTGACAACAAACTGATGTTGGGATCGCATTGTCCAGGGATGATGACGGGCTGTCCTAAAGGAATGAATGGGAGGGCGTCGCAAGCGTTCTCTGACTGGTCCACCAAAGTTAGGTTGTTTAGATTGACTCCCAGCGGGGACACAATGTTGTTCATGGCATTATCGAAGATGGAGCTGATCGTCTTCTGCCGCCCCAGAAGTGTGATGAACACTGAAATTAGAAATGTTAGTTAAAAAAATAAATAAAAGCGAGGTCTTTCCTCAGCAGGTAAAGAGTTTCTTATGAAAGTTAGCATTGGCACTCCAAAAAGTTAACCCGCGACTACGGCTTGTGAAACCAAGTCAAAACGTCGGGATAAAAGGTAATTCCTATGTTTTACGGTTTTACCTAAATACGTATCGCGAGTTGACCCATTTAAAATAGTAAAACGATTAAAACTAATCGCGTGATTTTAAAAAGTTATACTCTACAAAGCACACAGATTTTATGGCATATCAAATCCAGGAGATTCCTTCTGAATATTAAAATATCTGGACTGCACAAATTAATCGGAAGAGGCTCAAGTCAAGCAGTAGAATTTCTGCATCTGCAGCTGGATTCTAGTGTAAAATGTGAACTTACGGTTCCTTTGGTTGGTGCCCACATTCTCGCATCTGTACACGATGGCGTAGTCTACATAATTTGTACCCAGTACCCAGAAATCGGCACCTGTAAATGAGACAGTACCTATTAAAGTAAAATATTCATGCTTGTATTTATAAAAGTCACTCAAATTTGATACTAGTTTTATGTAGAGTTTTAAGTCGCCTTTCTTACTCAGTCTAATTTTTAGTTCCTACTTAGGTACGCTATCACGACTCAGACTTCAGCCGAGTCGCATCTAATTTATAAACATTATAATTCAAATTTAGAACGCGGGCGCGCACTCGGGATGTGTCGCTAGTCACGTATTAAGTGCGTATCAGCCATGTGTTTTGCGCCATTTATACAGGATGTTAAAATCAATTATACGGGGTGTATAGGGAAGTTATACAGAGTGTTAAAAATAATTATACGGGGTGTATGGGGAAGTTATACAGGGTGTTAAAATCAACTATACGGGGTGTATGGGGAAGTTATACAGGGTGTCAAAATCAACTTTACTCTGTGTATGGGGAAGTTATACAGGGTGTTAAAATCAACTTTACAGGGTGTATAGAGAAGTTATACAGGGTGTCAAAATCAATTTTAACACCATGTATAACTTCTCTATACACCCTGTAAAGTTGATTTTAACACCCTGTATAACTTCCCATACACCCCGTAGAGTTGATTTTAACACCCTGTATAACTTCTCTATACACCCTGTAAAGTTGATTTTAACACCCTGTATAACTTTCCCTTACACCCCGTAAAGCTGATTTAACACCCTGTATAACTTTCCCATACGTCCCTTATAGTTGATTTTAACACCCTGTATAACTTCCCCAGTCAATGAAGTGATTCAGCCTACATTGTCCTAGCCAATCTAAGGAAAATCTGGTGAATGCAGCCTTGACACTGGCTGATTTGGCAGTTGCAATAGCCAAATAAGTTAAAAGAAGAAGAAAAAGACTGACTCACAATTATGAACTCGATTTAGCTGATACGTACCTGATTCGAGTGCGGTTGCGTTTATAAATTAACAAACTACTCAAGTTCTGAGTAAAAGTTTAATTATGACTTGCTTGATCGACTCCCGAGTGCGGTTCTGAGTCTCAACTATAATTGCGGCCCCAGAATTTCTTTTAAAACATAAAGAGTACATTTGCAAGATTGTGCAATTACCTCGATTTGCTTAGGAAATTTTGGATCAGATAATTGCAATTCAATCACACTGACTTTTTTATGTTGATGATCATAAAACTTACTTGTGCCATTTTCTCCATAGTTATTAAGAGTGAACCTGGCCGAGCCTACTTCGTAGGTTCCTTCGATGTTTTCATTCTCTCTAATACCATCAACTACTTTCTGGTACGCGAAAACGACGCTGGTGTTGCTGTCTGGTGCTGTCGTGATCGACCAATCGGAGCACACTCCTCCGTCTTCAGATCTACGGATTTCATTCCAGTTTCCTACGAACTGAAAGAAAAAAATGGGAATTGAATTGAACCGCAAAGAAAATTGACACTTGAGAGATTCTGATATGGTAGATTCTGATATCGCAGTTATGCATATAATTTACTGTCTTATGTTATTTGGTAACTTTTAACCTTAGTAACGTCCTGAGCAGAGGCGTCAGGTACCTATTCAATTTCCACATGAGATGGATGTGTGGAGTACCTAATAAGAATGCGTACATAAGAGGAAGCCTGAAAGTTTTTTTTAATTAGAATTGGGTTTGCTCTTGACTCCAGTCTAGGTTGGAAGCGACAGAGACGAAGTCGACGATGGAGCGAGCTCACCCAGAAGATGCCTGTTCACTCTAACTTTGAAGTGTTGGGGGTTGTATGCATTCGGAAACACAGACGCAGGTAGAGAGTTCCACTCTTTTGCTGTGCGCATTATGAAAGAGTTTTGGAAGCTCTTAGTCCGTATTGGTGGAATATCGATGGTATCCTGCGCTCATTACAGACAAAATAAGAGGAACTTGCATGGTATGGTATGGGCATGTTATGCGGAGGGATGAAAGTCATGTGGGCAAAAAGGTAATGAATTTGAATGTGGATGGATACGATATGTTGGGAGAGGACGACCAAAGAAAAGATGTATATACTGCGTGATGAGTGTTGAACTGACGGCTGACAGGGATGAATGGAAGAAGAAAACGTACTGCGCCGACCCCAAATAAATGGGATAAGGGCAAGCGAATGTTATGATTTTTATACCCATTATAAAGATTTATTTTTATTTACTGAAGAACAGATACTTATCCATTCAACAGGGATTAGTCAAGGACGCCTAATTCCGATAGCATCTCTACTTAAAGCACTATCTACTACAAATAAATTCAATTTGATATAGAATGGTGCGAAGTATAATCGCACACACGGGTAAAAGATACAAGAGATAAAGTTGACATGAGGTAATTGATATGATAAGTTTGTTAACACTTTTGTCGTAAAAATATAATGTTTTATTTGACCGTGACAATTTGACAAAACAGATGAATCAGACTTAGGTACATAATTGACCAACAGTAAATACCCTGTTACGACGTTAAATCGTATAGGTACTGGATGCAATACTGGCATAAGTCACAAACTTGGCACTTTTGACGTATCAATTATCATGAAATTTTGAACCCTAATGTCAGGTGCTAAGGTATAAAGACACCCAACAGAGTATTAGTTTTTATAGGGTAAATGACATTGCGTGTCACTACTGCACTGACCAGAAACTATCATTTTTTTAATGCAATAATGACTCGTTGGGTCATTTTCATAGGGATTGTCGACTGCTAAAAGTGCCACTAATGCATAACCTAAACTAAACTAAGTTATGCAATACTGGCCCTTCGACTTGTGCCATTATTGCACAATATTTTTGTATCCTTTGTAATTTGTTCGACCATTCGTATTTTAACACTTTCTTATGTTATCGAAATATTTTTGTTACCAAAGTTAAGGACTACGTAGAAAGAGACCAAATTATTCGTTTTATCGTATTTGTTTACAGATGGCATAACTTGCAATAATTGAATTTTACAATAAAAAAAAAAAAAAATATATAAATAAAAATATTACAATACTGGCACATCTTGCTTCGGGTTGTTTAGCTATTTTGTGCGCATACAAATCGCCACTTTAAGCCTGTCTTTGTGAGTTTCGAACTTTATCAGACAAAGAGTGTGCTGCTTTTTGTACAGTCAACAACGCCTTTAGGGTGACAGGGCCGCTCCAAACCGATGAAGTTTTCACAGGTAATTGTTTATGCTTTTTCATGAAATTTCGTATAGTTGTGCAGGTTATTAAACTGTACAAGTATATAAAATTTTATCTAAATATGTAAATAAACACCTGAGAAAACTCCATTGCTTTGGAGCAGCCCTGTTACCCTAAAGGCGTTGTTGACTGTACCTACAGAATGGCCAAAGTATTATAATCCATTTTAAATGTTTAAAAAAATCTATTGTACGAGCATACGCCTAAACCATAATGATTATTTCATTTATTACTATTATTTTTGATGAAATTATCGTATCCTTTACTATTAAAACTTTATTTCCGTATCTATAATAAAGTGTATTTCGATTACAATCTAAGCCTCTTCATATATCAATAGGCATTGATTTATTTTATATCTGTTGATCATGTGCTAGACATGTAATTTTTTAAAATAATCTATGATTTATTGCTTTGATAACTATTACGGAAATGAGATTCTCAAGTTTCCTAACTGAAACTCATTATCTATTAAATGTTCATGATTTTTTTTTAAATTTATTAATAATTGTTTAAATACGGGCCAAGGGCGGATCCAGGATTTTTTTCTGGGGGCTCAAGTATTGGGGGGGCACAAAAGTATGGACTGTGCTTTTAAGTAGGTACTGTCATGGAACCTTTACAGTACCAAAAAACAGCGTTCTGGGGGGCGCACGTGTCCCCATGCCCCCTCCTAAATCCGCCATTGATACGAGGCACATAAAGTAATGTGTTTATGACAATATAGTTACTTGATAACCACTACCAAGTTCCTTATAATTCAACAGAATCATTGACCTTAACATTAACTTTACTTTATGTGACGAGTTCCTTGATCAATGTTACCAAGATTCTTTTCGGTGCGTCAAAATTAATACCGATTTTGCAATAAAGTAACTCAATTCAATATGTAGTACTAGCAGATATTTTCAAGGACAGTTAAATACACTGAAAAACCTTCCTTGAGGGCACGATTAAATCATGACTAAAATTATTGCTGTCCATTGTAAGGGCAAAGACTTCTATATAAAAGTCTTTGTGTAAGGGTTTATATAAGTTAAAGTTTAAAAAATTAAAGCTTTAAAACAGAATGTTCTATAGATTCATTAACCCAATAGATTAGAGCAAATATACAAGAAAATTTAAAGTTATCCGGTTGCGGTTTCTAAGCGTTTTCAATATCAGCTTGCTATAAATTAAATACAGCTTCACATAAAATTTTATACAAAAAAAAAATATCACTCACACCTACACCATTCAAATAAAATGTCTAACCCGTTGTAAGGTAAAAAAGCCGACTCAAATATATTTTACCTTATTTCAATCAAATATCTTTTATCCTATTTCAATCAAATATCTTTCATCATATTTCAATCAAATATCTTTTATACTATTTAAATAATCGACAGCATTTTTACATTTGTTTTGGTATGTTTACTGTCCAAATACTGTATTTGTCACTGTAGTGTAATATTCTAATTATGTTCTCTACAGAATCTGCATTTTCCTGAATCCTGGCCCGTCCAGTCGTTTAAGCGTGATGGAGTTACAAACATTTCGCATTTATAGTATTAAGATTATAAATACGCCATGTTATTATTGAATTAATTAGAAAATTATTTTAATTGAACTACGGAGACTTTTTTGTATCAGTAGTTCAATTAAACAAAATCATTGAACTACTGGCACGAAAAGTTCCCACTAGTTCAATCATTGAACTGTACCATTGAACTAGGTACTGGGAATAGAGGTATTTTTTATCAACAATATATATGTTACATACCTGATCCACATTAAAATTGGTTTGCAAGCTTATCGCCTGGTTACACGGTTCATCTTGCAAAATCTGAGCACTAGTCACACTGAGTAATCCTAGAGAGACGAAAACTATTCCTAATATGTTGTTCATCATGAGATCATAATGGGCACCCCTAACACACCAACACCACTTAATGAAATGATGATTAGGTCGATAAAAAAACGAATTATATAGCTACTTATAAAATCTTATCTGTTGATTTTTATCTTTGTACGGCCAAAATACGGTGAAATAATCATTAATTTGGCTTACAAATCGATTGCGAATAATATCACCTAGGATGCCTATGGCTCGTATTTATAAAGCGATCTCAAGATTGAGAGCAATATTAAGTATGGATTTGACAGGTCGTTTTGTACTGAAATGACATTTCTGATACGAACTCAAACTCGCTATCACTCTTGAGAGCTGATTATAAATACGGGCCTATGTCTGGGTATGGTATGATCCTCAGTAGTTGTACGATAAATAAAATATCCTGGAAAATATTATCACAGCCGTCTAGCCAAAGCTGACAACCCATCACTATAGCAATATACATAATCATCATCCTGTATTAGCATCGAAACTTGTCAGACGTGGCGGAACAACCTATGTTTAGGTAGTTCTTTCTCTGCCTAACCCATTAGGGATAAAGGCGTGATTTTATGTATGTATGTATGTATGTCTAGCCAAAGCAAAGCTTTTGAAAAAGATTGCTTTGTGCGGGTATCAAACCTACAATTTTTCACTCTGCTTTCACCTACTGAACTGAGCAATCGGACCCGTCAGTTAATTAATTACTGCATTAATTATGTTTGTACTGTACATTGATGACTTTTTTTATGTAATGTACTTAATAAATTTTGTTTACATGAAAAGATTTACTGAAACCCTCAGGTCCTAATAGTATTTTTGGGAAAATAAGCAGCTGGCACATCTAATTTTTTTATCATCAGTCCAGCATAGAAGGCTCGAGAATTCTGTTATACATACATAATATAGGTAAAATCACGCCTTTATCCCTAATGGGGTATAGGCAGAGCAAAAATGACCTTGTGTATATTGCTATAGTGAAACGTTGTCAGCTCATCGCCTAAATTGCAACACTTACACAGAAACCCTCGAATCCCTTAGCTGGTTTTTACAGCATTCCCGGGAGGTGATGCAGCTGGCACATGTTTTTCTATCACTCCCAGTCCAGTATGGATTGTGTTACTTTTCTGGAAGTTTCCAGGCCGGCCCCCCACGGCAACAGTCCGCGAGGGGCATTACTCAATTGAGCCAAGTGATTCTGATTCAAGTCGCCAAATAGTGACTCGATCAGACCATATACAACTCAGTAAATCAGTCGCAAATCGGTGGCTTCCTCCAAGCTTTCCACTATTAGCTCATTGCATTCTATTTTAACCAATTGTATGGCCTTCGGTGTGTTTGTCTGGTCTGAGCTTTGTATTTTGTATGCAGTATTGTGCGTGTAAGTTCGTAATTATGATATGATAATAAGACACGTTTTAACTTTGAAGTTCAGATATAAATGTGTATTGTTGTAGATATATAGACTCTTTATTGCGCATTAAAAAGTACAATAAAAGAAACTAAATGTCCGCAAAGGCGATTTTATTGCAAGCTGCCTCTTCCAGACAACTCTGCATGCCAGAAAAAAAAAAGAGCAAGTAGCTGCAGCTGTATAAGTACGTATGTTCTTCCATACTGGACAGGGAGCGATAATAACTTAGAATGTACCAAATGCTTCTCTTCTCAGGCATGCATTGAAAACCAGAAGAGGGACTCGAGGGTTTCATTATGTTCCAACTTGCAACTACTTTTATTGGAACAGTTAGTTAAGGGTGCGCACTGCCATACCACTAGACAACAGAGGCTGTCACGGAACTTTAAACTTCAACGTCCCTACTATAGTTCTTTCGGGGTAGGCAGGCAGAAACTTATGAAAGGGCATTGTCGTCATGTCTAACAAGTTTTGAGAGTTATTTTAGATGCTCTGTATATTAATTTAGTGATGGATTGTCAGCACATCTCCAAAATCAAAATATATTAAAACTCTCGTTTCCCTCTACCGACTTCTACATCATGCCCGGAGAGAGAAAAAGTTGGAACATTCTATGTTTTTCTATGCCCAGTTTAGCATGGAAGTACTGTAGTTCTTTTTGAACAATGTTGGTTTTGTTAGTTCATGCTCCAATAAATATGAATTGATGATGATCACCTGACGATTGGTCACGGGTTCTGCCCTTTGTGGCTTGGCTGTAAGCTGTAAGGCCATTTTATAAAAAGAATGTTTCCATGGCTAATTAATTTAATCGCTTATGGTTTCGTACTAACACTATTAGAGAATTCACACGGTGACTTCCCATACTAAATTAGGTGAATGGCAATTTTTGTGGAAGGGCATTTTTTTGTTTAAACAGTTAAATGCTAATAAGTATTTTAAAAGTCTCATGACATGAAATGACTAATGAAACCAAAAATTTTCTACAAGAACCTCCTATTCTAAAATATTCGTATTCTTCCAATTTCTTCTATCATATTTCTAGAAAGAGTTAGGTACTAAAAGAAGGTGTCCAGTTTGACAAGTAAGCGGAACTTATGTAAGCTTTACATCCTTTAGGATACATTGGTAGCAATTCGTGGTTGCAAAATACGCGACTTAACTAATATAAGTCCATACCTGTCACTTTCTATCATGAGAGAACAGAACGGGATGGCAATAATTTTAGTTGAGATTTAGTTATGTCGGGATGGTTACGAATCGGGCCCGGGCCCATTATCCCTTTCTGTTACACATTGTAGATTCAACTAAGTATTTATATACCATGGTACGATACTTTATTAGTAAATTTTACAGGGCCTTGTAACTCACTATAGGGGATTTTAACACCGAGCATTATATATAAGGTCCAATGTATGAAAAAATTAAACTATACACAAAGTTCAGGGATGACCGTGACAGAGTCGACGATGGAGCGAGCGAACCCAGAAGATGCCTGTTATGGCACTGGCAGCCTCACGCAACGATGGAACACAGCAAGCTGTTTGGCGCCGGACTCCGGTGAGAGGGTGGTAGCGAGCCTGGCGGCCCTTACGGAGCCTACCATCACTTTGTTTGAATTTTTTTTTAATGTTTATTTCAAACATTAATTAAAGTAGCATTGAATGAAAGTGGTCTTTTGACAGTTTTTATTTCAGTTTTAAGTTACGTGGGCCTTATCAGCCGGAAATACCTTATTAAAAGTAATTTAATTATAAACAATATTTTGTCAAAACACCTTTATCATTATCAGGTTTATCTTTCGGAACATGCCACATTCCTATATAGCAATCACTGTGTGTGTCAAAATAATCGATATTTTATGACTCAACGAACGTCGAGAATAATAACGAAAATTCCGAAGGGCACAGTGCAGCCAAACTTTTACCTCCTTTTCAGGACCGTTGTTATGCATGATAGTTGACATAAGTGGTAATTAGATGTCGCTGTCTAAATTAGTGTAAATTGGTAGTAAATAATAAATGGCGATGATGAGATGTTTTCTGGATAGCATATAAGATGCAAATGAGTTGGGCATTGGTGCTAATTCAGGACGCACTATTACTAATTCTAATTCTTAGTAGCGCTGTCACTTTCTTAAATTTGACAAAAGAACAGGATAGCAAACAAACACGTGACTTTGACATTCTTAATTTGACGTACGGCGCTTTAAATAAGGAATGACCATAGAGCGTGCTCACTAATTTTACTTGATTTAATTTTACTTGTCTTATGTCATATAAGAAATGTCAAACTCACGTGTTTGTTTGCTATTTTGTTCTTATGTCAAAGTTAAGAAAGTGACAGCGCTACTAAGAATTAGAATTAGTAACTGGACGGCGTGAATTGAGGCCATTGTAAGTAAAGGGAACTAAGAAAAAGTCAAAAGTGGTTCATGAAGAACAGTAATAAAGTATACTCAAGAAGTAAAGTGTTTGTGTTGTAGTGTAGAAAGTTTTAGCTACAGTGCTAGGTAGGCAGTGCAGTGTACCCTCAGGGCCAGAGCATAGGCTTTGTTCACCTCCTCACGGTCCACCCTGGGCAAAGAAATCTGCCCGGCCGAACGTTCTCGACTTTATCAGGCTCACCGGACTGTTTGACAACTGCCTCCATGGTCTAGTGGTCTGAGCCATGGGCTCTTGATCTGGAGGTCATGGACTCTATTCCCACGGGGTAACACACCTACAGCTGATAGGTAGTTGTCAATTTATCACTTTGTAAAGTTTGACCCAGTTTGGCTAGGACAGTCCAGGCTTAATGACTTCATTGCTGATTCTGTTGCAAACACAATTTAACTTATTTTAGTTTGGTCCTGTCACTTCTAAAATTTTAATAAAATAGAGACAAAAACACAAAAGTTGTCAAAGTGTCGTTACTTATATAAGATGGCATGCTAGATGGTTTGTCTTATTTTCAGCGATATTATTATGTCACTTTGACTAGAAAACATCAACTCCTTCTACTTGCTGATTTCTAAAGAATTCCCAGGAAACAAAGCAGCTGGAACATTCTAAGTTTTTTTTTCACTTTCCGTCCAGCAAGGGAATATATTTTTTTTTCTGCATGTCTCGGGATTTGTCTCATAATACGTGTTAAAACATTCTTTTTTGTTCTTATCAGCGAAGACACATATATAATGCATCACACCTACTAATACCTATCACACTTTTCAATAAATATTATCGCATGATTTTGGCTTTTATTTTATGATTATTATACTGAATTCATTCAGTTTTATTTTAATAAAATATCTTTGTATCAAATAAATATGCTTATCAAAGCTTTTTGTTTTACTTTGAATAAGACCTGAAATAAATTATTTTTTAGAGAACAATATAAACAACTGAACTTAGCAAGGATTTCTTCGTATAAGCTTTTGCAGTAACTAATAATACTTATTTACTTCAAATACCTAATGCAAGTGTAGGATTTTTTTATGTACCCTTTGACACATCAGCAGCGTAATTTGAAATGATGGATTTCCTCCGAATGACAGTAAAGTTCAGCGCCTAATTTCCCTAGCATTAGGAAAGGGTGTTGAATATAGAAGTAACTCTATTCTATATCTACCAACAGTTTAGTCGTATAAATAAAGTGAAATTTTACATCATTTCCTTATATTTTATTTAGAGTTTAGATACAGATAGTGTCAAATCGTCGGTACGATAAATGAAAAAAGTATCTTCTTTTATCACGTTTTATCATTTTTTTATCGATTTCATGAAATAGATGGACCACTCTGGAAGTTGGACTCTCGAAGATTGAGCATTTATTTTATTGGATAATTCTCGCGATCCTTGACCTCTGGCAACAGTGTTATAAAAGGGTGTTAGAGATGTAACCAGCCAGTGTATCACAGACCACGCGACTGGCAGGCTAGCAGACTTAACTTTTTAAATTTTTGAATTTCGAAATGTTCCGTTTATTCTTTTTCGCTTTTGTGGCAGCGGCTACGGCCAGTGTCATCCACGATGGTTCATGCCCAGAAATGAAACCAGTAGAAAACTTCAACTTGACAGCTGTAAGTAAGCTTTTTCTACATAATTTTTCATCGTCTAGTCTAGGATATTGATTAAATCGAGTGGGGTATCGTTGGTCTAATTTAACTACTTGAAGTGCTGTTTTTATTATAACGAAGCCATCAATGTCGAAGAAATTTAATATTTCCCTTCCAAGTTTAAAGAAGTCGTTTTTTGAGCCAGGTATAAAATCGTACGACACAAACCTTACAGGGTGAATTTTTACTTTTTTTTGAGGAATATAGGTAAAATTTTAGTCTCCATAATATCCATGGTGATGTGAGTCATTCAGCAGCCCAGCTGATCGTATATTTTTATGGAAGGCGTTGTTGTTGCCTGTACGGGGTGTAAGGGACAGCTTTCCGCGCACTCAGTCAACGAAACTGAACAACTTACGCCAGGAATTTTTTACATATAAAAACATAGAATGTGCCAGCTGCATCTCCTCCTGGGCATGCTGTAAAACTGGCTAAGGGATTCGAGTGTTTCAGTGTATTGCAATTTAGGAGATAGGCTGACAACCCGTCACCATTAGCAATATACATAATCATCTGTAACCCTCAAAACTTGTCAGACGTGACGGAACGACTTTTATTTAAGTCGTTTATTTGCTCTGCCTACCCCATTAGGGATAAAGGCGTGATTTTATTCATCGCAGAGGTTCCAACTTCGCAGAGGTTCTCGTAACAGCAGATAAATATTTGGTACAAACATAATATGTTTTGCGGTTTCTAAATGTGAATTTCTTTTAAGTTGTAAAGAAAAAGCAGTTTGTGGGCCGCAAACACGTTGGTATCGATAAACTTTACACGGGTAGGTGTGCTTATCAGCGTTTTTAAAACTATGAAACCGGAATCGCAAGTTATCGCAATTTTTGGTTTTGTTTTGCTCATCCCATTATCTACCGGCTGATAATAATGCCGATAATACTCGAGTGTTTTTTTTTTCAAGTAGGTAAGAGGTAGAGTTTTTACTTTACGCCTTTTAGGTATTGCACTTGGAACACACATAGGTTAGACCCACGTAGGACTATGGGACATAGGCCTGAACACAGGACAATTTCCTCGTGTGAAAACTCATTTAACGCGGGTGAAACCGCGATGCTAGTGAAAGCGCTAGTGTAGAATATAATCTGAACAAATTTCAAAAAAATTAATGGGTTTTCCAGTTTTGGAGTAGAGATAGCAAAACAGGAAAACCCAAAAATATTTTTGAGTCTCCTAAATTAGGAATCAATATTTTGATTTGGGTTTAGACCATTTATTTGTGGGCGATGCACGTCAAAGAATTGACAATACTTTTCTCCAGATTTTTTCAGTCTTTCCTTTTATGTGGTTCTTTACCAATCAAATGATAAAGGCAACAACACACTTGCGTATCGTTCAGCGGCAGCACCTTCGGCGGCCGAACCTTCGGTCGTATACGACACACCAATCCGCCGACCGAACAGTCGGTTTTACATGGTTCTGTTCGGTACGCTGAATGACGATCAAAATATAGCGCTTTATAAGGTATGTAGTGGTAATACCGGGTGTTAGTGGTAACCATGCAGGGTGTTAAGGGTAATGTGTACTTGCGAAAAGATCGGCTCAACCGAAGATTCGGCGCTACGCCGCGTATCGCCGAACCTTCCGCAGGTGTTGTTGAGCTGCCCATAGATGTCGCTGATCAATTGATTGCAGTCGTACCCGGTAATTTTATATGGATGATTCATCCGTCAATAAGACACTAATTTACCAATTGGATCAATAGTTTGCGATGGGATAACAATTGCAGTACTAAGTACTTATCCAGTAGTTTTACGTCGATGAATCATTGGCGGTCAAGCGTGAAGGCCGAGAAGTAAATTGACCAAGTCAACAGGTTTGACCATGACTTTGACTTTGAGTAACCTGTAGAAGACAAATATTATGACATATATTATTTTGTAATTCTTTGGCACGGACTAGGCATAATTTGTGTGCGTTGTTTTCCTTCATGGCAACGAGAACTGGCACTTCAGTGCTAAAAAGCCAAATTTACCTATGAAATTAGCATAAATGAATGAATATGTTTGTTTTTAATCGTCAGATTGCTAAATAATTAAAGTAAGCGTTTCATGTTTTCGAATAATTTTCCTTGTTTATCTAAGACGTAGGTTTATATGGCTATAATTTATTGTTTAAAAAGGGGAAATCTAGGCAGGCTGGATCGAAAATTATGGGATTATTTCAGGAATTTTATATGGATTTTCATGAACGAAATATCATATTTGTTACAGTAAATAAATTGTGCAAATATACAAAATTTCATGAAAATCCATAACTAATTTCTTGAAATAATCTCATCCGTTTCGAGCTGGCCTGCCAAGATATCTTCTTTGCTGACTGTATTATGTCATTTGATAGAACAGAAAGGAAGGCGTACTATCGACGTCCTAATTTACGATAGAGCGAGCTTGTCCACAAGCGTTAGAGGGATGGTGTGGTTCGTTGTTGAGATCACAGCAAGCTATTGACACTTTAGTGGAAACTTAACCAATAAAATGCTCTTCTTTGCAGTACCAAGGCGTCTGGTATGAGATCTCGAAGATCCCAACTGAGTTCGAGGCGAACGGAAACTGCGGCCAGGCTGAATACAAGCTGGAGGGGGATGTGGTGAAGGTGAAGAACAGCCACGTCATCAACGGCGTCCAGCACTACATCGAGGGCACTGCCAAGCTTGCTGATGATGCCAACAAAGCCGCCAAGCTGGTTGTCACTTTCAAGTTCGGAGGTTAGTTTTATCCTAGAGTCAGATTTTCAGACGTGATATTTTCCCCAGTCCGGTTAGGAGAATGCAGGCTGAATCCTCCTGATTATCTGGAAAAAACGGATTCCGCACTTCGGAGGGCATGTTAAGCCATAGGTCCCGGTTACTGTTTCTAATAGTGGTCGTTACAGGTCGATGTTGCTTCTTCAGAATATTTTAGAAATCCATCAGCTGATGACGCACCAAGTTGATGGTCACTTTTAATTTCGGAAGTGGGTGCATGAATATCTTAAACGGGCATGATATTCCAATATTCCATGAAATTCAAAAATAGAATATGATACCTAATACAGGGAGACAGCTTCTGGAAACTAAAAGGGGTTGCTCAGTCAACGAAGTCAATCAGGAAATTCTTTCAGGAAATGAAAAATAATTTAAGCTTTTCCATACAAATTGTCTGATTGAGATGGTAATTCTGTATGAAAAAAAAATCATCTCCTGAAATAATTTCCTAGTGGAAGTTGTTCTGTTTCGTTGACTGAGCAACACCTTTTAGTTTGCGGGAAGCTGTCCCTTACATCCGGTATATCCACTGATATCCTCGAACCCTGGTTTCCAATATCTAAAAAGTCTCGACAGCACTACCATGTTTCCTGGCGAATGCTAGTACAATCTCATATGTAGGTATGGCTTTTTGAATTTCAGGTAACATTTTGTAAAACTGAATAACATGAGCTGGAACTGCGAAGTTATCTGTCTGATACTAACTGATATAAATTAGGATATTGTAAGATTATTTCACTTTTAATTAATGGTTTCCCGTAACTTCGTTATCTAAGAATTAATTTTATGACGCTCACAAAGGGGAAACCTCTCAGTTAAAAAATATACAGATTTGCCTAATTCCGTGTCGAAAATGTAAAATACTATTGTATGCTTGGGTAGAAAAGCAGAACTAGATTTTTTATGTTTATTGACGCCTCATTAAGACATGCAGAATTAGCCTATATGAGTATAAGGCCTATAAGGCACAACGTCCTCACTGGAAGCACTTGCCGTGTAATGAGCACTCGACATACTACATAGGAAATCCATGCGCGTACATGCTCATTATATAGTGAGAAAGCACAATAGTTTAGTGATATTTTTATTCCACTTCTAGAATTACGTAACTACTTTGTTTATGAGACGTCTTCTTTATCTTCTTCTTCTTTTAAATTTCTAATAACAAATTATGTTTTACGTTTACTACAGATGTAGTGAGCAACTCTCCCCTGAAGGTGCTGAAGACGGACTACGAGCACTACGCCATCGCATACAACTGCAGGGAGGACGAAAAGAACAAGAAGCACTCAGGTATGTATTTTTTTTAATACTAAGGCTCGTATTTATAAAGCGATCTCAGGATTAAGAGCAATATTAAGTATGGATTTCACAGACCGTTTTGTACTGAAATGACATTTCTGATACGAACTCAAACTCGCTGTCTTGAGAGTTGATTATAAATACGGACCTAAAATAGCTCTGCCACTGCCACCACTTTCGCCGTGTAAACTCGTATGCTTTACGAACCATTGGTTTCTTGAGTTAATTTTAAATTGAAGGGCCCGCAAAAATCTATATCTACTACCTGAAACGCCCTATTTGGAATCACTCACAATGAGGAATTTTATGCAAAATAGCATTTTTTTCAAGAACGCAAATCATTTTCTCTCAGCCCAATCAAAAACCATAACTTTTATGAATATGACGTCAATTTTCTCTATTATTTGGTCCATATTCTTTATCGATTTACTTATTTACTGGGAAGAGGGTTGGACAAAGAAGAAGATTCTTTATCGATTTAAAAGCAAGCCTCAGATAATTTAATTTAGATTTCTCTCTTCTCCAGTCGTCGCCTGGATCCTGTCGCGCACCACCAAGCTGGAAGGTGACGCCAAGACCGCCGTCGACGACTTCCTGAAGGCCAACGCCAAGGAGCTTGAGTCCTCAAAGTTCGTTCAGACCGACTTCTCCGAGAACGCCTGCAAGTTCACCAGCACCAGCGTCATCTCCGAAAGGCCCCAGCCCGTCAAGTCCTGAATTGACTGATTGAGAAATATACACGATTTGAATTGAATGTTAGTATTATTAGGAGCATGCACGTCCCACTAATAAAAAGATCAAGAAACATGATTAATATCTGCAAGTTTCAATATCGGAATGAATATTCAGTTATTTTTTTTGTAACATTAATTTAAGCTATAATTTTATTGTTTCTTGTGCTACCTAAAAAGTGCTGTGAATAAATTGGTAATTTTTAGACGCTTTTTATTAATTTGGATTTGTTTTTCAACACAATAGAACTAATTATTTCATTTAAGAAATAATTTTGTAATAAAATAGATATTGGGTAACTAATAAAACACTTTTTTTTTAAATAAAACAACACTTATTTTCTTCCTATTTTTTATTAAACTTATGTTATACTTACGTAACTAGCTTATTTTTTCATTAAAAAAAGTGGATGTGTGGAGAGGACATTTTATAAACAGAAATTTAAATAAAAACACGTTTTTTTAATTTTATTTGAAGAATAATAAATATAAGTCAAGATTATCTTCAGCATGTTTGGATGGATTTCCAGATGGCCTAGAAGAATAGTTTCCACTAATTAGGATTCAGACGTCTAGATACGAAATTGCCCTAGATTTTTAATTATGATAAAAATTAACTTAAAATTTCATTTGCCGTGGTCAAAAAATAATTTGCACTTACAATTATACAACTACCAGAAATTATTCGTGAAGAAATCACTCTCGAATTTGTTGGTGAAGGCGCAGCTGGCGTCGGAGAAATCCTTGAAGACGAAGGACTGCCGATGCTCAGCCAACTCGGAGTACTTTGATAGAGCATCTTCTACTTGCTTGAGGGTATCTCCTTGGAGCTTCTCTTTGTTGCGAGACAGCACCCAGGTGAAGACTGGAAAGAAGAAAAAGTATTTGCTTATGAAGTTTAGGTTTCATAACTAAATTATGATAAAAATAAAACTAATCTTGACAAAAATATACTCGTATAATCTAAAAAATGCTGTAAATATATATCGAGTAGGTATCCAGGAAGTCATGGACATGATAAAGATATTCAGCATGACGCTTTAAACAACTTTTTTGAGGAACTTTTAATTTAGCGGAATATAATAATACTCCCTATCCATACCAAAATGACAGCTGTTCGTGTTTATGTGGGAGATCCAATTTTTCATGAGATGTCCATATTTCAACAAAAAGTTTTTAAGAAAGGTTGTTGCAGTTGCAGGTTTTCCTCATCAGTAAATATCGTAATCCTTGACTTCTTGCACCACAACTTGTGTACTTGAATTTCACGATCTGAATTTCTCTATGACATAGATTTGATACATACACCGACTCAGGTATGTCGTTAAATTGTTTAAAAAAAGTTGAATCCCAAACTTTACCGTAATGAGTGCGTTGTTTTTTCTTCAATGTCTTGCAGGTGTAAGCAATCGCGTACTGGTCATAATCCGTCGAAAGGATGAAAAACGGAAACTGGAGTACTTTGTCTGAAATCAATTATGCTGTGTCTGAATATTCATGTACAAAATACGTACACGATGCGTTTCGTGTTTTTGACAGTCATTTTAAAAGGCTTAGAACCTTTTACGCTAGACATTGCATTATCTCGACAGAGATACAAGTAGGAAAGAGTGATGACTACTCTGCGCAGATCATGCCTAACAGCTGCTCCTAAAGAGTTGGAATCCGTTCCGATCCAAACAAGCTAAGCTCACTAGAGCAAGGCACTCGCAAACCAACTGTCATGCGGACACTTCCGCATCTGATGAGTCAAATTGAAGCCGAAACAGTGGTAGACAGGAAACCGATGCGTTTCGTGTTTTTAGATTAGAGCCTTTCACGTTAGTCATGTACAAAAGTTTATTTTATATTGCGACGCTGGTTGCTGATGGTAGACTTGTTATTTCACAAAAATAAATTCCGACATCATAATCTATGTAATTCTTTGCATAATGCATGATTGTAATAACAAAACCGTTATTCTTTTTCATAAATCAAAATCAAACATTTTTTACTAAAATATGTTTTTTTTTTTTACTGTTTCTTAGAAGTGAGTTCAGTTTTTAGAAATACTACACCTCTACAGACTGATTATGATGAATTTTAACTTTGATACTCTGCTTACCTCCATCTTCATGGCTGACAATAAACTGCGCCTTATTACCAGCGTCGAAGGTAGGGTCAACTCTCGCGAAGTAGGACTTCTGGGTTCTATTGCCCTGGTCTTCCACCACGTAGGTTTCCCTCAGGGTGTAGCCCATATTGTCTTCCTGGAAGTCCAGGCTGGCGCAGTCGTATATGGGACGACCATCGCTGGCGTAGCTGGCTGCGTTGTACCATATTCCTGAAAACTTAAAAAAATGGGGAACAAGATTTGAGAATAGATATGATCATAGATAGGTCAAAACAAAACCTTCGTCAAACTTACAAATTAGTAGCCGTGCATTTATTTTATTTATAAATAAGGTTTTAGGTATACACCATTTCAAATCCATGCAAACAACAGATTGACAGAGCATCAATAGTCCAATCATAATATCGTTCACGAAAAGTATTACAAAAGAGAGTCAAATTATACACCAGATAAAATGGAAGCATCTGGTATATCGAATGTATATTGCTTATCCAGCATGAACAAAAACATTGCAAAAGTTAATAAGCTGAAAAGGAATTAAAATTTAGATTAATTACCTTAGTTGGGTCCAAATTCTCTTGAATGTTCACTTTCGGGCACTCCCCGGGAAGCGTAAATTCGGCCGCCAACGCATGCACCACACACCAACTAATGATAAACAAAAACATCTTCGAAACTAATGAGATTTAAAAAACAAGTCACCACGCAGACTCTAGAGATTCGAATGATGCGCGAGCGCAACCTACGCGCTAATTATCCAATGTACGACCCCTCCTAAAGCAGTATCATATTGAAAATAATTGCCTCTCTGCAGTTTTCTATAACAGATTACATCCTTTGGTTTATTTAGATTTGTGGGGCATTGGGTTTGTAGATGCGCAGAAGCAGGTCACCTGACTTGACTTTGCTGAAAGGAAAGGAAAATAATAAATTTATTATGATGAAAAAGAAATACTACAAAAAAGTTAATGAGATTTCAAACTACGTAAACTCTTATCTAAATAAAAAAAAAAAACACTGTTAACTCACAAAGTCAATACGGTAATCATTCAGAAAAAAAAAGAAAAGAAAGGAATTGTAAATATAATAGTAATAAGAGAAGTGTGAACATATCTTTAGGGTTTAAAAGTCAAATAGATATTACAAAATAAACATAAACAGCGTACCATTTTTTTTGCTAAATATATTGGATCGCATGACAACAACTTTGACAATGAAGTTTACTTGTGATCAAATCTCGAAGATACCATTATTAATCTTTAGCATTTGGTGATTAAGTCGAGGAAGTACTCTCAAGTGGACTTGTTAAATTTGGTGGAGATGGTAAACCCAAAATCCCATGGAGCTTATGTCCGGTTGAGAGGAGGAAAAGTTTTTATGTATAGATAGGTAATACTTCATTGTTGATCATATATTATAATTTCTTGGAAGTGAAGCCTATTTGTAAACAGTCTCGTAGATAACCTTTGGTCTGTGGATAGTACAACATAAACTTGAAATACCTATTCAGTTTGTCTTATTTCTCGTTTGTCTGTTGATCTCAAACGTAGTATTCAAGTTTGATTCATTTTATAATGTTAAATTTTTTTGTGTTTTTGTTGAGTGTCTATCAAGTGTATGGATACTTTACTTTGCCGGGAAAATGTCCTGAAAATGTGAAACTTCAAGATGATTTCAGATTGGCTGAAGTAAGTGTTAAATTCCTGTATTTGTATGTAATATATAAGTATTGTATATAGGTATGTATGTATTTATACCTCTTGAGCTTTCATTGCATTCTATACAAATATACTCTTCAGGTTTATTGGTTACACCTGTGTTGTCTTTATCTTACTATTCAAATTCTATATCTCGATCCTTATTTTCCAGTTCTTCGGCACGTGGTACCAAGCATACCACTACTCCAGCGACGGCCAGTCCCTCAACAACTGTGCGATTCTCAGCCTTGTCACCACACCCACAGGGATATATTTCAACCAGTCCAGGGTTGACAGGGGGCTTTTCATGAGGTTCAGCGTCGGGAAGGTTGAGATACCAACGGATATTGAGAAAGCTGCTGAATTGGACTTTACATTTACTTTCGAAAATGCTCCCAGAAGATGTAAGTATTCTATAGAATGACTAGGTAGTCTTAATAGTGAATGAATCTTAGTGCTAAAAATGATATCAAAACAATTTTACCTAAAAGGATAATTCACTATCGAGATGCATTTTTATTCTTCTTTTAATTACATATTGGGAAAAAATGTTTGAGCATGTATCAAGTTTTGGGTAGCACTGCCCAAAATGTCAGTATAATATTAAGAGACCTAAAGTTTTGGTATAAGTACAAGTATTTTATTCAAAATAATACAATGTCATTACATTGCAATACAAGCGGATTTAACAACATGAAAGTGACAATACAATGTTTTATTATGTTCCAGTAAGAACAAGAAGATACAATTTCCACGTTTTAGCGACCAACAACAATTACTATGCGACTACTTATACTTGCCAATATAGTCCCCTGATTGATAAACACTTCAGTAAGTATCTAAAATTTTTACTTTTATAAAAATCTAGCAAATATTTCAATTCATACACGAAAATATAGCCTTAAGAGTAAGCGGTAACAGACTGTCTACTTTACATAATAGTCTTTTTTTTACACCCTGTATATTGAAATCCTCTAGTCAGTCTTTTACATTAAGCTTGGGAAGAGAAGCAGCATCTCTTATTAAAGTTTCTATTATTCCCAGTTCATCATGGAAGTGACTTTGTCATTTCCTTCATCTTTGCAATAACTTAATTTTTTCAAAGGAATACTTGTATTTTTTTCAGTATACGTTTGGATATGGTCGAGAACCCCGACACTGAACGTCGTCTCCAAAGAGCTGGCCCTCAAGCCGCCGCAGCAGATTGGAGTAGACTCGTCCAAACTTGTGGAGGAAGACCGCACCAAATGCAATCCTAAATACTTCGAGATGAATTCTGTCGAACCCACCAGCTTTAGATACCCTGTTCCTATATAGAAGCTAAATTACATAAAAATTCTCAAATTTGATAGTTTATTGTACTGATTATAATATCGATCAATGATAATTATTATAGTCACGCAAGTCACGCTTTGTTAGCAACTTCTATTTTATTATCTACTTTTTTGCGTAACTCTGTGGTACTGACAGAATTATCAGTGTTGCTTAGAGTTGTATTTATACTACTCTCTGCAACAAAATGCTGAGTCAGTCCCTTTTCCTTGGGCAGTGTAGTTAACATTATTCTGATGTTATATTTTACAGTGTGGTATTTTGTTGTAAGCTTGTACTGTTTCCTGGGAATAAATATTTTCTATTCTATTCTAAGGGGTAGACCGATATTATAAATAAATATTTGGTATTTTGTACAAAATTAATTTTGTATATGTCATAAGAAGATGTATAAATATGTCTATGTCTAGGAAGACCGCGGTTTATTTGCAAAATTAGAAGTGTTTTCGAATTACCTAATAATTGTAATCTAAAACATAAATTAGACCTTTTGAGTTACATATAAAAATTAACTAAAATATCTCATAATTTTGTAAAATCTAAATCGCCTAAAAGAAATTTTATTATCTTTTACTTAAGATTATTAGATTTTTATTATGATTATCTTTTACAAAATTGCTGTGTTGGTATTGTTATCTGGTTAAATATAGCTTAACACTCTTGTATTTAACACTTTTAATCAATAAAATCTTCATCGACATCTACATTTTCTTCTTCAGCGTCAACATGAGCAGTCCAGGCATATCTACAATTTTCTTCACTTTGAGACACAGTTTCCAAATATGCAATGTTTGCGTTGGGCATAGAGTTCAATTCTCGGTGTGCTTGATCTAAGATTTTTTCAGGTATTGATGGTTGTCTTGACAATATCCAAGCTGAAACTAAAAAAGTTTTTGTGCTAAAAGTGATATCAAACAAGTAATTTATAACATCAACATAAAGTCCATTTTTTTTCTCATTATGTTTGGAGTTGATGCAACAGACTATTAGTTAAATCAACAATTTAGTTTAATTTACTCTATTAAGTATTCTGATTGATAACTTAACTTTATTATTGATTGATTATGAAAGATTAACATCTTTCTAGAAAAAGAAAATATGAATTGATTATCGGATTAGATTTGGAAAGTTTATCGATTACAAACACACAAGGAATTTTTTCATCGTTATGAGTAATAGTATGCATAGTCAAGATTATTTTTAATAAAATACACATTGATACTTACTATATCTGACGTTGATGCCGAGAAGGTTTCTGTTCTTGCATCCATATACTATGGCGTAGTTACTATAGTCAGTGGCTATGACCGATAGAGGGATTCCTACAGGATCTGAAACGAATTATATCAAATTAATTAAAGTCACAATCATAAAAGAGAAACGTAGGGGAAACGCAATTTATAAATGGCTATTTTCCCAAACGCTGCTGTCAAAACTACGCAAATCTAATAAATAGTATGGCCATTGGGCGTGCTTAAAGTCATGCAAAGTAACCTTCTAGAATTCAAAAATGAAGCGATAATTACATATAATATATCCCTTATTTATTTAGACACATGCATGGTTCTGTATAACAGTACTCTGATATTAGTCGGATCCGATAGGTAATGATAAGTATTACTGACTGAATTTTCGTGGATTAGGTATCTCTACGTGGCTGTGCAAGGCCCATTCATAATGTTTATCTGCTACAGCTTTAGATAATTTAATGATATAAAATCAAGCTAAGTAAATCTAGACATTTCCACCAAAAGAAAATAAGTAATAAATGTAACTAGTCTTAATCTAACAGCAAAATCTACTCTATAAAATGTAGAGTTTGAAATATACAATTAAAAGGCGTTGTTTAATTTCAGTTTTTTGTTTCTTAGATTGAACGGCAAATCTTTAAAGTCACAGGTAGGTAAATCTCCCCCAAATCTGCAAATTAGGAGTAGGACTTCAGTTTGGATAATATACCTATTTGCTGTGGTGACGGATTGTCAGCTCATCATCTAATTGCAATACACCATCTGCTTCTGTCGTGTGGGTTTGGAGTCGATCGACTCGATGAACCCTGGTTTTAGCGTTTTTAAACCGCTCAATAGCACAGCTAATAGGCCTCTGACATGGTTTTGTCTAACTACCACTATCAAAGACAGCGACGGGACCGACGGCTTAACGTGCCCTCCAAAGCACGAAACACCATAACCTTCAGGCAGGCTTTACACTAGATTTTGAAAGAGAAGCAAGCAACTGATATATTTTACGTTTTTATCATTTCTATTTTTGGAACTTGGAAGTAAAATATCTTTGATTGACCGTCCCAACTTACTTACCAATATTACTCTTATTTATTTCAAACACAGCTTCATCTCCAGGATTATAGGAGCTGTTAACATGAATGACATATTGGATATTGTCTCTAACGAAGCCATGGTGTATTTCTATCCTTCTCCCACATTGGTTGATGAACTTGTAAGCACATTTGCCATCCTCTTCATACCACGTCGGGAATCTTTCCATCTCGTACCATTTTCCGAGGAACTGAAATTTTTGATTATATCATGCACACATTTTTAGTAATCTGTATTATGAAGTTTGTTGTCACCATGAAACATTTGTAATTAATCATAACTCAAACATAAAGTAAAAATTATCCTCCTTATATAATTCTGAAAGTTTCTATAGATGTATGAATTATTGTTACTTTTGTCACACAAAATTGTTTCGTAATGTAAGAAAATTATTATCCTAGTTAGCTGTCTACTATTTTCCTGGCAATAAAAAAAATTAAAAACTTTGACATTTTCAATTTATTTGTAACTTTATAAGATTATGTTTTTACCTTTTCTAAATCGAAAAACTTCATCGTTTCCACTTCACTACATAGTCCATATTGTAGCACTTGTGCACTACATAACTTAACACTACTAATAAACACTAAAATGTAAATGTCTAATAACTTTAAATTCCTCATAATGTTTACAATGTTCTTTGTATTATTTTTTTAAAAGATATAATTTTTGAGCCTATATATTGCATCAAAAGATTGCATATTCTAAGAGTTTATCTTTTATCTTGAGCGTTCAATTTATCTTAGTTAGATAAAATAAAATTTTGATAACAATACAATATGAAATCATCGAATACTTAGAAATTGGGAAATGAACTCTCTCTTCAGGGACAGCGTCCCGCAAACTGATAGAAGTTGCTCAGTCAACGAAACTGAACAAACTATAACCAGGTATTTTTTTTGCAGGAAACGAAAAGAAATTTTGATTTTGCATACAAAATGACCACCTCGATCAGACAATTTGTATGGAAAATCATTTATTGTTTCATTTCCTGAAATTATATGTATGTATTATTAAGTAGTTTAAAATAACCTTGCTCTATCTCAAAAAAAAAAAAAAAAAAAAAATAACCCACTAAATGCCCACTTGCAGCAGATTTGTCTGATGATAGCATTGGTTTATTTATACAGGATACAAGATCGTCTCAGAAAATTCCCTGTGGATTATGTGTAGACCACTTAGGCGGTGGTAGGCTCTGCTGAATGTCCTGCGACCACCTAAGAGGCATGGCAAATAGGAAGCGGTGCGGCGCCGTTGCGTCGCCAATGCGTCGTTTTTGTATAGAAACTTCAAATAAAGCTGCGCTGCGCAGACGTAAATTACATACAAAATTGATGCGCCTCCGCCTCGCCCGCGCCGCACCGCTTCCTATTTGCCATTCCCCTTAGAATCCGCAGTGACAAATACCTAGGTCAGTCTGTGTGTAGGAGTTACATTGTTTTTCAGTAAAAATCCTGAAGAACACCTAAAAAGGTGAGCTCGCTCTATCTTACTGGGGTAGGCAGAGCGTCAACAACCCAAACAAAGGCCGTTCCGCCACATCTGACAAGTGTTAAGGTTTTTTTAAGATAGATCTGTATATTGCTGTAGTGACAGGTTGTCAGCCCATCGTCTAAATTACAATATAGGTACTGGAACCCTCGAATCTCTTAGCTGGTTTTTACAGCAACAGCTGGCACATTCTATGTTCAGTCCAGCATGAAAAAAAAAACATTCATCCTGTATCGAAACTCTTGTTATCTACGCGTGGGTCCTTTTTACAACTAGGTATAATATTTCTACCTATTACTTAAGGAATGACTAAGACGAACGTCTAAAAATAAGTTAAACAAATGATACTGAAGGCCTTCTGCATTATTATAATGGTCACGATCCAATTGTTCAACGTGGTTCAGCAAAAACTTAGGATATCCGAGAGAGTCCATTGTACTGTATTTAAGGAAACAAAATCAGTAACAAAATTTTTTTTTTGCGACATAAATTATGTCTCATGTGACATAATGTAATATTTATTTTTGACCATAAATGTGAATAGAGATTTTTCTACGCCCGTTTTTAGCAATAATTAACTGCGGGGTACTATTTGTTCCTCTATCCATTACTTCTAAAAAATCATTAGCTCTAATTCTAAGGAAATAGTAGAACAAAGATTAGAATAAGTCTATATTTTGCGAGTTATGTTTTTTTAACGAATAGGGGTTCCACCGTTAGGTATATGGGCTCATAATGACTCTAGATTTTCCTGTGGGAATATGATTGTTAACGTCGTGTGTAACGCCCACATGCTACAACAAATTTTAAAAATTTAAATTGTTTCAAGAATCAAATTTCTATGACTTCATATTTATATGACACAGAAAACTATAGTCAATGTTTAAATTTTAAACCCCTTGGGATAAGTGTTGCAGTTTCCTGAGTAAAACAAACCTCTTTAAGCCTTAAAACGAATGAAATTTCACCATACGTACGTTATGTACGGATGAACTAAAAAAATAAAACTGAATACTAAAAATTTTGGCATTTCTTTTGCTTACAAAACATTGATAAATAAAAGGTAAGAACCCGGAACGCATTCTTAAATCTCCTATAAAATAAAAGACCACTAGCAAAAACAATCGAGTCTATAAAGGACGTATCTTTTACAGCACTCCTCAGTTGATGAGTAGCATCCGTAGTGCGATCCTGCACTAAATTGTTCAGAAGTTATTCAAATCAGGCCTCAAGATGTTGTTTTTCAGTGTGGTTCTAGCTCTATGCATATTTGAGGCAAAATGTGTTGTGCAAAATGTGAGCTGTCCTATAGTTGCCTCGAGAGAATTGGATTTGAAAAATGTGAGTCATTTTAAATTGATATTAATGAATAAAAAGAATGTAGGTACTTATCAAATTTGATTCTGTTTTGATAATAATAATAATGATGAATGTTTTGAATAACGGGAGACTTTCTTTTAAAATACAGTCATAAGAAGGCAATGCACTACATAATTATTGATATTATCTGACAGTCTCTAATCCGGATCTGATAAAATTGTTATGATTATAATAATATGACACCTGAAATGAATAAATGCATCGATAAAAATATCATAAAAATGTGCACCTTTTTGGTGACCTTGTAATATTTGACTTTTATTTAAAAAAGAAACTGTGGGATCTCCAACAAAATAGTATAGGTTTTACACAGATTTTAGTAAAGTTCCTACTTGTTCTAAAATTATTATACTAACTTGCATGTTAGTTTAGCTGGTTTGAAATAAAATTTTACTGAATGAACTTAATATAACTCTATTTCAAAATGTTACTCTTCTATGATTAACAGTTGGACGGCAAATGGTACATCATCTCCATCGCATCCGACATAGACTTCGAAGGCGAATGTGCGACAGTGGTCTTCAGCCACAAAACCGACAACACAACTGACATCTCCATCAGTTGGATGACTAGCAACTCAACCAGTTTCTACAACGGATCTGTTGAGCTTAGCTTTGATCCCAACAGCAACAGCACCGAGGGGGATCTTTTGACTGTCACTTATACAGGTATCTTCATTTATATCATCATCTCTCTATTCATAATATGGATCAACATCAGGTGACGCAAGGGCTGGCAGCTATTTTACACAAAAAGTCAGCCTAACAGTACAACGAGGCAACGCTGCCAGTATCTTGTGAACTCTGCCTCGATGTGGCGTGCTGGACGAAATTTTATTTATGTAACATAGTTTATAGTATTTGTAATTAAGAAGAAGCGTAGGTTAAGTTGTATATAATATTTTGTGAATTATCTTCTCAGTTGAACTAGGTTCTCCTTACAACAACTCTGTTTAGTTGAGCTTCGATCCTAATAACTATAGTAGTGCAAGCAATCTTCAAACTGTCTTTTACTCAGGAATCTTCATTTATATCGTTTCAATCCTTATGATTAGTAAGGGCCGTATTTATAATCAGCTCTCAAGAGTGACAGCGAATTTGAGTTCGTATCAGAAATGTCATTTCAGTACAAAACGACCTGTCAAATCCATACTTAATATTGCTCTCAATCTTGAGATCGCTTTATAAATACGAGCCTAAGTGATTATGGCTTCTAAAATGGATCTGTCGAGTTGAGCTTTGATCCTAACAACAACAGG
>JARACY010001330.1:0-60763 GCA_029255725.1 Scrobipalpa atriplicella | reverse complement strand
AAGCCGTGGTCGTGGCATGATATCAGCCAATAGATTAAAATAAAAAAATAATAGTTCAAGACAAGACCCAATCCGTCCT
Organism: Scrobipalpa atriplicella; assembly: GCA_029255725.1. Classification (NCBI taxonomy): domain Eukaryota; kingdom Metazoa; phylum Arthropoda; class Insecta; order Lepidoptera; family Gelechiidae; genus Scrobipalpa; species Scrobipalpa atriplicella. The sequence goes on along the minus strand of JARACY010001330.1, from coordinate 60,684 downwards.
TGACGTCAAAAAACGGCATCAATGTACATCTGATGCTGTAGTTTTTTTTTTTTAAATCAACGTTTCGTATTTGCCCGTATAATGCTAGATCAGAAGAATGCGAGGTAAATTTGGCAAAGGAGTACATTTTGGGAATGGCAGCAGTGTTAAATACTTTCATTGTGAATTTTTGCTATTTTAACCGTTCTTTTCCTTGTTCGTGTCTACACAGTTTCGACAGAAACTTGCTGTCTTAGAGCCCATCAATAACCTCTCGTAAACCACACTTTGAGCACTACTGATCTAATAATTCCGATCGTGATTTCCGATGATGTCGTTCGTGACAGGTCGCAGGACGTACTGACATACAATACCTAGCAATCCGGCGGGTTATTGGAAAGCATACATAAGTGCTGGCAAGATATGAATATTGAACACGACTCGAGGTTTCTATCTGTTAGGAAACTTTACGTGCTTTCATGCACGCTTTGGCACATTCAACAATGTGCGGACAGTAGATTTTAAAGTGGGGATTCTCAATAACACTGTGAGTCATATTTTGACACGAATTGTTGCATTTACTTTGACGACCTTCTATTGAAATTTTTGTCATGTCAATAATTCACACATAAAAAAAAACGTACTGCGTGTGGTCCGATTAAAACCATCTGTTAACAGACAGCTCGATAATTACTACAATTATTAATTAATCTTTGCATTATTCAATGAGCTATGTTCACGTTTAATTTATACAAACGTCACATGTACACAGCCAATTAATATTTATAAGGATATACGTTTAAAAGCGCCCCAAATGCATGACACCCACAAATACTGAATGACATTAGCATCGGAGAGAGACAATGAGATAAGATTATTACACCGTTCCATGGATGAATAAAACAACAGGACTAACTGTAGCTGTGATAGAAATTGATTCTACTAAAGCTAGGGACATTGCTGTCAACTTGCCAAGTTTAGGAAATACTTTTATGGAAATAGCCATTTTGACGAGACTAAAATAGTGCGTTGCTCAAGAACAAAAAATGGAGGGAAATCTGCAAGTATACTTTTAATATTCTCTGTTTTTTAGTCGAAAGGATAAGTTTCGATATGCACAGCCTAGTGAAATATCAAATAGCAAACAAATACAAAATGTTAAAGCAAAACAGAAGATTTTTTAAAAATTTTCTAAAGAAAAGTACAAGCTATTTTTGCTTGCATATTGATAGTTGAGTATTTTCATTTTTAAATTGACCTAACCTATGTTCTTATTCGTGAAGGTTTGAAATAATAAAATATGTACTTTTTTGGTATCTTTTGCGCTAAAAATATTTGATCATGATCACCGTCACATCACACGAACCTTTTCTATTCAAACTTACTCATTCTTATGATGAATAGCTTCAGTAGTTGCTTATTCATCTATGTTCCACTGAAACTGATCCAGTATGAATTACGTTGACAAATAGAGCCATTCACAACTGTCATAACACACATAACCAAGTGGATTGATCCAAGACAGAGTTACATTCAAATTAGGGACAAATTATTGCAAAAATTGTAATGTCTACTTCATATTGAGTATGTTAATTGAGACAAAACTAAATTAGTTGACAGTTCAATTATGAATGAGGAATTTATGTGTGAACGGTTAAGCTTGTTGTATAGATCAAAATGGCTGCCTGAAATAATCAGTAATAAAAAAAATCAGTTATATATGTTTCTAAGTTCAAGTATGTTTACATACTAGGCGGTCTATTTGATGATAATTATCGTAACTTCTCTCAGTCGAAATTGCGATCAAATGCTTATGGGACTTCTCATCTTGATGACTACACAGACCGTATACAAACATTTTACTCCTAGTTCTGATGTCAAAGACATAGTCGCTAGTTAACTATATGAAAATGATAGGTAAATGTCAGAGGTGATAAATCGAAGAACAGTTATTTCATTGACAGCAACGAACTGTCAAATTATCGGATTTTATGAATGTAGCTATTTAAATATATTTGGCTTAAAACTTTAAGGTATTGTTTTCTCTTGGCGCAAATGGTTGGTTAACAAATAATTGTCAGTCGTGCCACGTGGGAATTCCCACGGCCGCTGATCGAATGCACTTCTAGCGATAAAGCTGTTGCGCGCGCATTAGCAAACGTAACAATGAACATCGCATTGTTTTACCTACATTGCTCGTGCGCATGCCACGGGTCAACCATTCATTGTATCACCCCATCAATATACTACGTAGTACATAGTTCATTCTCTAGCGAGTTACCAACATGATTAGGCAAAGCACGCTTACGTTCTGTGAAAAAATAGAAATCTCTATTCTCAAGGCGATTCTGTTTTCGCGTTACACTTCTGTGAGCACAGTGCTTGAGCTACAATTAAACACGATTAGCTGGCTAATTCCTGTTAGATGGTTTAAAGTAATTAGCCAAAAATTGGAATACTTCAAGTCATGGTTACAATTTAATTCAAATACGTTTTGACGTAAATCAAGGTGAAGTGTTGCAAAAGTAGATTTGTGATCGAAACACAATTATTTGTGTTGTAATTTGGATTCAAAATGGCGTATTCCCAGTAAAACATGAGTCGATAAGGCCGTAGTAATGCGATCTCGATGTTCCAATTAACTTAATCGACATCGATATATTTTTACAGCACTCTCAATCATATAGGCCCGTATTTATAATCAGCTCTCAAGAGTGACAGCAAATTTGAGTTAGTATCAGAAATGTCATTTCAGTACAAAACGGTCTGTTAAATCCGTACTTAATACTGCTCTCAATCTTGATATCGCTTTATAAATACAAGCCATAGATTCTCCGATATTTTATCCGAAACCCACGATTTCATTCTTCAATGTATAGGTTTTCAATAGGTTTGTTTGTATTTCAAGATGGAGTCTGTATTATGAGATTGAAATAAAGCTAATATTTGAGACACGAATATTGCGGTTCAAAGGCTGTTTTAGCATTGAGTAGAATTCTTTGAGTCTCACATTTGATTTGCAATTATTTTATACATATAATCCATAAAATGAATAATTCTGATAACGTGAACATGTAATTTGACACGCACAGCTATAAATACAAACATTTAATCACGCCTCTATCCACTGAAGTACAGGTAGAGCATCAAAATTTTATGGTTTCAGATAGGAATGTGTACCGCTGTAGAGCCAGGTTGCTTCTAGTTCCCAGGTTGTAGGCCTATGACCTAAAATCAATACAACCAAAATCCTTAAATAACTTGACTTTCTCCGACATCCTAGGTATCCTTTTTTTATCGGTTCCAGTCCATCATGGATGAATATCCATTTAAAAAAATCCGTGTTCAAGTACATGCCTTGAGTAACCAACTGTGAATAACCTCTGACTAACCCTCTGACACAATGACATGAAAAACGTGAAATAAATAATGCATGTAGGTAAATATTTCCACAATTGCGTTTTCAGAGAAATAAAGACGAACGGGCTATGTTTGTTTTTGAGTCAGGATGTAAGTACCTAGCTAGGTATATTACTCGTACTATTTGATGTGTCGAATGGCGACAAAAATGCTTTGACGATCCAGTAAAGTCTCAAATAAATAGCTCTATATATATCTACGGATTGTTATTAGATAATAGTTGCGTATGCACTGCGTATTTTAAAGTTCCATATCTAATGGTGCCAATAAACCCTAAGCCCTACTTATAGCTGTGAGGAGGTTTAAAAAACTCTCACACCAGGTTTATCGGGTCGATCAACTCGAAACTCACACGACAGAAGGAGAAGTTAAATTTTCAGGAAGTGTGTATTTCTGTTGCTGCAATAACAACAGAAGAGATAATTTTAAAAATTATTTGAATACAAATATTGTACACAATGATACGGAACCTTTTCATGCGCGAGGTCTGACTCCCACTCGGCCCATTTTTAGACTTAATATTTATCCAGTGAATAGAAGCCAATTCACTACCCTCCAATGTCTAAATCTGGCGGCCAATTTTACCCTAGATTGAATCCGAACAAATTGCAATGACCTACTCGTAAAGAAACTTGGCAACTGGATTAATACCTTCGCAATTAACTACGTACACTTGCTAGTAGTTGTAGGAGGAGAGCATTTGGCAAACAACATGAAACGTTGATTTTTGTACACTAAAATGCTAGACTAGATAATTTTGGCTCTATCGATTATAGACAGTTTCAAAATCAAAATGATTATTGTTTTAAAGGAAATTTTAGCGTGCATAATGTTGTAATAAGTAAGAATCAAATTTCTATAATCAAAGACGTTATAGAGTCATTTTCCCCATAGCTTCCTGCGGGTGTCGAAAAGGTGACTAAGGGATAATCCAGTTGCCAAGTTTCTTTAAGAGTAGGTCATTGCAATTTGTTCGGATTCAATCTAGGGTAAAATTGGCCGCCAGATTTAGACATTGGAGGGTAGTGAATTGGCTCTTATTCACTGGATAAATATTAAGTCTAAAAATGGGCCGAGTGGGAGTCAGACTCGCGCATGAAAGGTTCCGTATCATTGTGTACAATATTTGTATTCAAATAATTTTTAAAATTATCTCTTCTGTTGTTATTGCAGCAACAGAAATACACACTTCCTGAAAATTTAACTTCTCCTTCTGTCGTGTGAGTTTCGAGTTGATCGACCCGATAAACCCTGGGTGTGAGAGTTTTTAAACCTCCTCACAGCTATAAGAGGGCTTAGGGTTTATTGGCACCATTAGATATGGAACTTTAAAATACGCAGTGCATACGCAACTATTATCTAATAACAATCCGTAGATATATATAGAGCTATTTATTTGAGACTTAAGGATCGTCAAAGCATTTTTGTCGCCATTCGACACATCAAATAGTACGAGTAATATACCTAGCTAGGTACTTACATCCTTGACTCAAAACAAACATAGCCCCGTTCGTCTTTATTTCTCTGAAAACGCAATTGTGGAAATATTTACCTACATGCATTATTTATTTCACGTTTCATGTCATTGTCAGAGGGTTAGTCAGAGGTTATTCACAGTTGGTACTCAAGCATGTACTTGAACACGGATTTTTTAAATGGATATTCATCCATGATGGACTGGAACCGATAAAAAAGGATACCTAGGATGTCGGAGAAAGTCAGTTATTTAAGGATTTTGGTGTATTGTATTTTAGGTCATAGGCCTACAACCTGGGAACTAGAAGCAACCTGGCTCTACAGCGATACACATTCCTATCTGAAACCATAAAATTTTGATGCTCTACCTGTACTTCAGTGGATAGAGGCGTGATTAAATGTTTGTATTATAGCTGTGCGTGTCAAATTACATGTTCACGTTATCAGAATTATTCATTTTATGGATTATATGTATAAAATAATTGCAAATCAAATGTGAGACCTCAAAGAATTCTACTCAATGCTAAAACAGCCTTTGAACCGCAATATTCGTGTCTCAAATATTAGCTTTATTTCAATCTCATAATACAGACTCCATCTTGAAATACAAACAAACCTATTGAAAACCTATACATTGAAGAATGAAATCGTGGGTTTCGGATAAAATATCGGAGAATCTATGGCTTGTATTTATAAAGCGATATCAAGATTGAGAGCAGTATTAAGTACGGATTTAACAGACCGTTTTGTACTGAAATGACATTTCTGATACTAACTCAAATTTGCTGTCACTCTTGAGAGCTGATTATAAATACGGGCCTATATGATTGAGAGTGCTGTAAAAATATATCGATGTCGATTAAGTTAATTGGAACATCGAGATCGCATTACTACGGCCTTATCGACTCATGTTTTACTGGGAATACGCCATTTTGAATCCAAATTACAACACAAATAATTGTGTTTCGATCACAAATCTACTTTTGCAACACTTCACCTTGATTTACGTCAAAACGTATTTTGAATTAAATTGTAACCATGACTTGAAGTATTCCAATTTTTGGCTAATTACTTTAAACCATCTAACAGGAAATTAGCCAGCTAATCGTGTTTAATTGTAGCTCAAGCACTGTGCTCACAGAAGTGTAACGCGAAAACAGAATCGCCTTGAGAATAGAGATTTCTATTTTTTCACAGAACGTAAGCGTGCTTTGCCTAATCATGTGGTAACTCGCTAGAGAATGAACTATGTACTACGTAGTATATTGATGGGGTGATACAATGAATGGTTGACCCGTGGCATGCGCACGAGCAATGTAGGTAAAACAATGCGATGTTCATTGTTACGTTTGCTAATGCGCGCGCAACAGCTTTATCGCTAGAAGTGCATTCGATCAGCGGCCGTGGGATATTCCCACGTGGCACGACTGACAATTATTTGTTAACCAACCATTTGCGCCAAGAAGAAAACAATACCTTAAAGTTTTAAGCCAAATATATTTAAATTAGCTACATTCATAAAATCCGATTAATTTGACAGTTCGTTGCTGTCAATGAAATAACTGTTCTTCGATTTATCACCTCTGACATTTACCTATCATTTTCATATAGTTAACTAGCCGACTATGTCTTTGACATCAGAACTAGGAGTAAAATGTTTGTATACGGTCTGTGTAGTCATCAAGATGAGAAGTCCCATAAGCATTTGATCGCAATTTCGACTGAGAGAAGTTACGATAATTATCATCAAATAGACCGCCTAGTATGTAAACATACTTGAACTTAGAAACATATATAACTTGATTTTTTTATTACTTATTATTTCAGGCAGCCATTTTGATCTATACAACAAGCTTAACGTTCACACATAAATTCCTCATTCATAATTGAACTGTCAACTAATTTAGTTTTGTCTCAATTAACATACTCAATATGAAGTAGACATTACAATTTTGCAATAATTTGTCCCTAATTTGAATGTAAACTCTGTCTTGGATCAATCCACTTGGTTATGTGTGTTATGACAGTTGTGAATGGCTCTATTTGTCAACGTAATTCATACTGGATCAGTTTCAGTGGAACATAGATGAATAAAGCAACTACTGAAGCTATTCATCATAAGAATGAGTAAGTTTGAATAGAAAAGGTTCGTGTGATGTGACGGTGATCATGATCAAATAATTTTAGCGCAAAAGATACCAAAAAGTACATATTTTATTATTTCAAACCTTCACGAATAAGAACATAGGTTAGGTCAATTTAAAAATGAAAATACTCAACTATCAATATGCAAGCAAAAATAGCTTGTACTTTTCTTTAAAAAATTTTTAAAAAATCTTCTGTTTTGCTTTAACATTTTGTATTTGTTTGCTATTTGATATTTCACTAGGCTGTGCATATCGAAACTTATCCTTTCGACTAAAAAACAGAGAATATTAAAAGTATACTTGCAGATTTCCCTCCATTTTTTGTTCTTGAGCAACGCACTATTTTAGTCTCGTCAAAATGGCTATTTCCATAAAAGTATTTTCCTAAACTTGGCAAGTTGACAGCAATGTCCCTAGCTTTAGTAGAATCAATTTCTATCACAGCTACAGTTAGTCCTGTTGTTTTATTCATCCATGGAACGGTGTAATAATCTTATCTCATTGTCTCTCTCCGATGCTAATGTCATTCAGTATTTGTGGGTGTCATGCATTTGGGGCGCTTTTAAACGTATATCCTTATAAATATTAATTGGCTGTGTACATGTGACGTTTGTATAAATTAAACGTGAACATAGCTCATTGAATAATGCAAAGATTAATTAATAATTGTAGTAATTATCGAGCTGTCTGTTAACAGATGGTTTTAATCGGACCACACGCAGTACGTTTTTTTTATGTGTGAATTATTGACATGACAAAAATTTCAATAGAAGGTCGTCAAAGTAAATGCAACAATTCGTGTCAAAATATGACTCACAGTGTTATTGAGAATCCCCACTTTAAAATCTACTGTCCGCACATTGTTGAATGTGCCAAAGCGTGCATGTAAAGCACGTAAAGTTTCCTAACAGATAGAAACCTCGAGTCGTGTTCAATATTCATATCTTGCCAGCACTTATGTATGCTTTCCCAATAACCCGCCGGATTGCTAGGTATTGTATGTCAGTACGTCCTGCGACCTGTCACGAACGACATCATCGGAAATCACGATCGGAATTATTAGATCAGTAGTGCTCAAAGTGTGGTTTACGAGAGGTTATTGATGGGCTCTAAGACAGCAAGTTTCTGTCGAAACTGTGTAGACACGAACAAGGAAAAGAACGGTTAAAATAGCAAAAATTCACAATGAAAGTATTTAACACTGCTGCCATTCCCAAAATGTACTCCTTTGCCAAATTTACCTCGCATTCTTCTGATCTAGCATTATACGGGCAAATACGAAACGTTGATTTAAAAAAAAAAAACTACAGCATCAGATGTACATTGATGCCGTTTTTTGACGTCAAGGACGGATTGGGTCTTGTCTTGAACTATTATTTTTTTATTTTAATCTATTGGCTGATATCTGCACGACACGGCTTGGACGACAACTTGCTATATCAAACCCCCTAAAATCTCGCGATCCACACTTTGAGCACCACTGTATTAGACAGTGCGCAATCCAATTTCATCTAGCCGCGAGACGCCTGCGACGCGGTACAATGCAATTTGCCATCCGACGTTTCAACACGCGTGCCATCGCCGCCATATTTCCCCACGTCGTCATCACTGAGCTATATTTATGGAGAGGACATCATTCAAGTATTTTATGTCCCATTTAAGACTGGTGCTTACAGTTTTTATACTAGTTGTCAGGCTCGGTTTTTCAATAAAAGGAGGAAAAGGTGAGAAACATGCCGCACTGGGTATTAATACGGTGAGTAAGGGACTGCGTCCCACAAGCTGATAGGAGTTGCTCAGTCAACGAACTGAACAACTTTCACCAGGATTTTTTTTCTGGAGATGAAAAAAAAATTGACTTTCCCATACAAAATGTCCACCTCAATCAGAAAATTTGTATGGAAAAGCAAAATACTTTTTCATTTCCTGAAAAAAAATCCTGTGATAGTTGTTCAGTTTCGTTGATTGAGCAACCCCTATCAGTTTGCGGGACGAGGTCCCTTACACCCGGTATAATAATTAACTACCTTTATATAAACGCTTTAAAATTTAATACGGACTAAACATTTTGCAGACGCCTGGGTACAAGTCTTATATTCGTAATGGCTGTTCCATATACGCTAGTAGAATAGTAGTTCAGTGGTCACCATAGCTCCCCCTTTTCATCTCCGTAGAACGTCAAACAGATGACGCTATTTGTCGGAAACTATCGATATTTGAATTGATGCATCTCGTACTCGAGTGGCGGCGGAGCTCGAGCACCATCGATGTCACGTACGTAGAATCATACGTTTGTATCTCTAATGGGGCAGGCTTAGCCACAGGCTATTTATAGAAGGGTTACTTATTCGTAAAATCTGACAATTGAAGGTATTTTAGATAGAAATTTGCGAGATTTCGTCTGTGTTTCCGAATGCATACAACCCCCAACACTTCAAAGTTAGAGTGAACAGGCATCTTCTGGGTGAGCTCGCTCCATCGTTGACTTCATCTCTGTCGCTTCCGACCTAGACTGGAGTCAAGAGCAAACCCATTTCTAATAAGAAAAAGAAATTGATACGAAATTATGAAAATACGTCACCACATCCTTTCAGCTTCTAGTGTCGAGCAAATTTCAGATTTAGACTCTTACAGAATGATCGAGAAGAAAAGTTACCGAAATATTGTAGGTTTTGTATCGCTCTCATCTATCTTCCATGCTGGACTGGGAGTGATAGAAAAACATAGAATGTGCCAGCTGCATCTCCTCCCGGGCATGCTGTAAAAACCAGCTAAGGGATTTGAGGGTTTCGGTGTATTTTAATTTAGGCGATGGGCTGACAACCCGTCACTATAGCAATATACATAATCATCTGTAATAAATAACCCTCAAAACTTGTCAGACGTGGCGGAACGACCTTTGCTTAGGTCGTTTTTGCTCTGCCTACCCCATTAGGGATAAAGGCGTGGTTTTATGTATGTATGTATGTTGTATCGCTCTCAGTCCAGCATAGAATGCTCATTTACGCGTAATCGCATGCACAAGTATTACTACACATTTAGCAACTACCCCGTCATGTACGTTATGCACGTAGTAACGCTGTTACAAGACTAATTAGCTCAGTATCCGTACACGAATATCCCAGCATTTCAGAAACTGAAAACTGGCTCCGAGCTTTATTACCGTAACTAAATTATGCAATCAAGCGTGCATTCATGCCACCCACTCCGATGCTTAAAAGTTCGTACGAGTGTAGAGATACATACATACATACATATAATCACGCCTTTATATATCGTATGGCATATTAGTAATGGGGTAGGCAGAGCGTAAACGACCTAAATAAAAGGTCGTTTCGCCACGTCTGACAAGTTTGGAGCAAAAACAAGGTACGGCAACAATTTTGGTTAACAACTCGTAGTTAAGTCATGCTCTCCACGAATCGATAGCAATTTAATACAAAATCTACTTTCTACAGCAGGGAAACACGTTATTCCCACAGGAAAACTCATTTAGCAGACTAAAGCGGAAACCTACCCGTATTATTCCATATAGTATAGATGAATTTTATCATTTTTGTCCCAACCACCAGCACAGCACGCCCGCGGGACGCGTTCAACTGCAAAATAAACACGGAAACTACTCTAGTTTAGAGATTCCGCGCATAATAGTGCCATATTTGGCCGCATTACGACTCATTTTCTAAACAAATTGTTTTATCGGTGCCGCTAGGTGGCGCTTAAGTGGAACCGCGGCGGCGCGAACGTAATTCTTCCCAGTCCGCATACAAACAGCCCCTAAGGAGGCGACAATCTTCACCAAGGGCAATAAAAATATACATAAAATAAATTTGATACCGCGAGGAATATCTTACAATCTCCAGATGTTGCAAACGTAGGCTGTGCGATCGATAGTACAGCTGTATTAACTCACTACTGCAGCTTGCTGTGTTCCGTCGGTGCGTGAGACTACCTGTGCCTTAACAGGCGTCTTTTGGGTTAGCTCGCTCCATCGTCGACTCTGTCACGGTCATCGCTGACCTTTGTGTCTAGAGTCAAGAGCTAACCCATTCCAAGTAAAAAAAAACAAACTAGTATGAGCAAATAGGTACATTTACACGTAAGTAAAATTTATAAGTATGGCTATGCTGCAGTCGTCAGATTAAACATCTGTAGGTACCTCTATGCAAGACTGGGAATAATTAAAAACATAGAATGAACATTGAACATGATACTTCTTTTCATAAGTACTTTGGAATGGGATCCAAGGCCCGTATTTATAATCAGGTCTCAAGTGTGACAGCGAGTTCAAGTTCGTATCAGAAATGTCATTTTAGTACAAAACGACCTGTTAAATCCGTACTTAATATTGCTCTCAAACTTGAGATCACTTCATAAATACGGGCCTAAATGTTTCAGCGTAGTATAACAAATACACCGTAGCATGGAGAGTAGTTTGTCTATGGCCGTAGTATCACATTTTGGTCTATTATTCTACTTATTTAATTTTCAAATCACTCTAAAAAGTTTCTCTTCTTTTCTCTTCTTTAATGCTCTACCCACGCCCTTATTATAAAAAGCGTTACTTTAATATGTATGAACGAAGTTACTACGTGTAGGTACCTACAACTTACGTGGCAATTGCTTAACATGTGCATGCGAATTAACGTGTAAATGAGCATTAGTTGTTTTAATTGGAGCATTGTCTCGACCGCTGAGAGTTATGGGACGTAAGGAACAGGTAATGAGCACTTGAGCTGCTCACGCGCATATTGCGAAACGTTGCGCAATATGAAATTGCCGGTTTGTGAAAACTACAATCGTCACATTGCGAGTAACCACTATATTTTTACATTTTAATAAATTCATTGTGCCTGACAAATCAAATTATTTAAACTTAAGTGAGACATGATAAATCAACTATTAAACGGATTACGCGACCTTTTATTCAAAGTGAGTAATCCGTTTAATAGTTGATTTGCCTGACAAATATTTTTTTTTATTTTCAGGTAAGTACCTAAACTAGGATTTTAACTCTCATTATACTACAGGTAAGTGTTAAAATAATTTTAACCAGTGTGAATTTGACTTAGCTTTATAAAACTTTACTTCTCATTCAAAATCCTTCGTCGAAATGCAAACTGAAAGAATTGACTCTTCACTTCCCCAAGAGATTTCCCGAGGTACCTAATTCTCTGTTGAACAAGGTTTTTTCTCCTGTAATACGAGAGCTTTCCAATCAATTCTCACCTGGTGGAACTAGAGTAATTAATGTTGACTTAGGGTCAGTTCATATCGAGAAGCGCCGCGACGCGATGCAACGCAAAGCTTCGCTTAAAGATACATCTCATGGTACCAAGAAGTGACAGGCTGCACCAACGTTACGAATTTTCGAGTTCTATAAATGAAATTTCTATCTCTTTGTAATTAAAGTTCTATATTGTATCACGTTCTCAAAAAGTGCGCGCCGCGTCGCGTCGCGTCGAGTCGCTTGTCAGTGTGAACTGACAGAGAGCGAACAGGAAAGGCGAACATGAGACCTAATTCAATTAAATCCAGGTAATAAGAATCTAGGTAGGCACTACATGTTTTCACAAATCCAATAGATTTATAATAATGGTCTAAATTTTGAGTAAAAAATATTCAACATTTCAAAGCAGTCATGCCATCTTGAATTAGAACCGAACTTTAAAAAAGCAGATTAGTCATAATCATAACTCATAACGTATATTGTTGGATTTTCTATGTCTTTTCATAAAATACAGAAATTATAAATAAAAAATTATTACCATGCAACCTACCTACACCAGCAATTAATTATTATTTTTCAAATAACACTGAAACAGTTTTTTTATTTGAGTTGTCACGCAGCAGTTTTAGGCAGTTTCCACTAGTAAAGAAATGGATAATCAACTTTTTGCGAAGTCAACATTTTTAGGAATCAACATTTTAGAATGAATACCGTCCAAGAATATTACAGGAAATTGTTTGATCTTCAACGTCTTCTGTTACCAACTGCTCTGGAGTTGATTATCGATATCGAGTTGCTATCGTGACTAGCAATAAGTCTGCAGATCGATTCGAAGCCAAAGAAATCGAATCAAAGCCAAAGAAATCAAGTCGACGCCAAAGAAATCGCTTTGACCGTTAACACCGACGCGATTGCTTCCACGGCACAGACTGATAAAGTATAGCTTCCAGAGTGGGTAATTCATCTCACATAGATTGATAGATTGGAGTAATTATACCTAAATGAGACTATGATCGTAGACAACCTTTATTGTCTTTTCTTAGACTTTTCTAGTTCTACCAGATTTTGTAAACAATGCAGATAACTTTTTGGCTTATTTTTTAGTTGACTTAAATTATATCTTTGTAACGAGACTGAACCCAACCCAGTGTCACAAAGGAAAGATTCAAAAATCATAACAAAAATCTGTATCGTTAATGTCATACTAAATTAAATACAAAACATTTGGATGATTTTGGTAGCCTATTTGGTAGCCTACTAGTGGAAGCAATAAGTATAGTAAGTTATATTATGCTATTACAGAGTTTGTAAACAAGCTATGCAATTGGCCAATTTCGTGGCTTTAAAATTTGTTTGATTACCGTGTCTGTATACCTTAACATAAGAACATCTATACCTGAAAGATCTGTGGTAAAGCTTTCCTCTTGGTTCCTGCAATGTGTCGCGGAGAGAAGCCGGAAACCTGTGGATAACATTTTGCAGACGGCTAGCGACCCCACGTGATCTACCGTGTACTACTACCAGTATCGTGCTACTGTATATAGAGTTGTCTTATTTATGTCATTTATCTACTGATTTGCTGTGTGTGTGTGATTTTTTTTTTTTTAAATAGCCTATAAATCGTTTAAAAATATAAATTAATATCTTACTGGCTGGTTTTTTTATACAGTTTGTTTCTTAGAAGCAATGCTTAAAAATTATCTATTGGGTGGTAAGGTAATAGATTTTCTATGGAGTGGTAACGTAATATATTACAATAAATTTATTACAGAAAGTGGCAGCATATTCTCTGTTTTGTTCGCCCTTAAATGGAATAATCCTCCAAAAAGAACCAGTAAACAATCCAGTAGATGTTTTACGACAGGTAGTGCTGTAATCTAAGTTTACCATTTAAGTTCTATCTGAAATAGTCAAGCGTTGGTGTGCAAAGTGAAGTTTAACTTCTTGTTTATGGGAAACACCAATTGAAAAGCTATTTGTAATTTAAAGTTACTGGGTGTGACTTGAATTGAAAGTAAAAGTCATAAAACATAGTACAAATACAAAGGTTTTCTGGTAAACACATTCTGCAACTAAGTTTTAGTTGGACATGTAACTTTGAAGAGAGATAGAAAGACGTGATCAAAGATCAAAGTGATTTTGCTGAAAATTATTAAATAAGCTTTTTTTTACTTGAAATGGGTTTGCTCTTGACTCTAGACACAAGGTCAGGGATGACAGTGACAGAGTCGACGATGGAGCGAGCTCACCCGGAAGATGCCTGGCACTGGTTACTTTCACACACCGACGGAACACAGCAAGCTGTTTGGCGCCGGACTTCGGTGAGAGGGTGGTCGCGAGCTTGCTTACGCTACTCTGATAATGAGCTTAATATCTACATTCTATTGTCTATTTTTGTGTTGCGTTTCTTCCTCACTCAAGATTTCAAGACTTAAAATATGTGATAACAAGACACTTAGCACGCTCGTGCCATAAAAACTCAGCCCCGACTGCCTCAGTAAGTTCGAATTTCAAAATTGCAACTCCGCAATATTTTTAAAGCAAGGCGTACGTACAAAGCGTAATCTATTTTCACTAAAGCACCTGAATTGGGGGTGTAACTGGATTTGTGCACAATTCACAAAACCTGGGGTAGGTGGGGGTGCAGTGGTAAAGGCTCTAGACCTAGACAGACGGACTGCAATTCAACTACAATCCGACTGAAAAATTGAAGTTCTAATGGAGTTAAACTGCCCGTCAAGTATTTTGCAGCTCTAGTATTATTTTTTTCTTTTTGTCAGACTTTAAAATTTTTAAACAGCAAATTATCATAACTTCGTCGAACTTCTTTTAAATTGTGAAGCGAAAGCCGAGGCTTAATTAGCAAATTCGGCATACACTTACAAATTAACGTGTTGGTACAATATTGCATTAGAACTGCATCGTCAAACATACAGTTTGCACCAACTGCATACAAACAGCATAGAAACTGCACTTTCGCTGAAATGCAGTTGTATTGCAGTTGCAGCCCGTCTATCTACAACCAAAATGGGATATGTTAAAATGAAATAAAACGACGGCCGGAGTGAAGCAAAACGTTATAATCGCTAATTGAGTTTCGTTCCCGCTGCACCCTCGTGCACTGGCCGCAATTTATTCTGTTCGTGTATTTGGATGATGTTGTATTTTATTTTAATAATACGAGAAGTTTGTTGAGATTTTAAAATGTTTTATAAAAATATGTCATTTAGGGTTTGTTTGATCTTGGGTCGTAACACTTCTTAGGTAAAACCTATAAAATGTATAAGTACCTACCTATTTTAAAAGCTAGTTACTATGTTCAGATAAATTCTTATGATAAATACAAAGCACACCAATTAAACCAATATACTTTTAATTATAGGTAGAATGGTTATAGAGGTAGATGTTCGGAGAAAATAAAACAATAGGCTTTTACTTTGATCGCAAAAACAGTCTTCAAAGAAGGGTAGGTAAGTTGTTGATGTTTTTTTTCAACAAAACAGTAAAACTATTTATAAAATCAGAAAAGGAATCTTTAATAGGTACGTATGTTTGCTTATTAATCAATACCATCATGATACCATCAGACGGTCTATCAATTTGTTTTGTTTTATGTTTAGACAGCTAGACAGCTAAATCTAGGCACATGCAGAAATAACGAGGTACTCGGCGATAATGAGTTTATCCCTAATTAGCGTAGCCCGGAGCTGATATAGCGCCATAAGGCTGTATTTCAGTCGTGATAGGTCAGGGAAGCGAACCTTGTACCTCGCCCACGGATCCGTAGTTAGCTAATACCGTCTCAAGAGTAAGGAGCCTTTTGAATTGGTAAAAGGATTTTGTCTAATATTTTTGCAAAAATCTCGATTTACTTAGGTACTCAAAATATTATTATCATGCTATTCAAAATTAGAGTCCCATGTTAAACTAGAACAAACTTATTACACTAATTCTTCAATTTTCAACTTACTTTTGCCCATCTCAAAATTTCAAGGATTTCTCAAACCAATTGGGGAATCTTTACCCACCAGACGATCAATGACCGATTGACAATCGTTTGGTTATGCATATTCTTGATTGAAAGAACAATTGAACCGTCAGTTTTTTAATGTTTGCAAAATTGGTAGGTATTGGTAGGTTGTGTGTCTTGTCTTAAACTTTTTATCTATCCCACAATTTTGGTAGCTTACAAATTTACCTCTAAAAACACCAAGGATAAGGTTAAATTAAACTTTGTCACACATATTCCAGGCCCTTATATAAAAACAGCATAAACCCGCTGACATTACCTGTCATTTTGAAGTTACTTCAGTTCATGATGGCGAAGTTTGACGTTTCTGGATATTATGCTCATTTCATCTAAGTATTTCGCTCACCTTATATCTAGTAGAGGCAAATGCATCATCGTCAAAAGTCAAAAGCAAAACCACCACGAACAAAAAAAAAACGACTATCAATCGCACTTGATCGTCTCACAGGCTCTTAAACTATTTCGCCAAATACCCCGTCACGAAAACCTTCCGTGGACCAACAAACGACCAAATGAGGTGAACGGAACTTGGACCCTAAAATTACTTCACTGCGAGGTCCTTGGTAACGTACCTATGCTAGAATAGGGTATGGTGGAACGCATTCGCAAATGTGGTTATGATTTCAATTATAGTTCTGCAATGTAGGTACATGTACGTTCAGCTACACCCGATTTATGCAGTAAGCTGACAGTTGGCATTTATCCTATCCATATTGTGCAAACTGCTGAAGATTTTTTAGATCAATTATTCACACCAACGCAGAGCCTGTGTAATAGTATAATTGCTGTATGAGGTTTATTAATGAAATTATCAATTTTAAAATCTGCAAAACCAGCAATTCTGATAAAATCTCAAAACTTTGTATGAAAATAATTTTAAATCTAGACTGTTTCATTTAATAAATTAATTCTTTATTTGCACTAATACGGTAACATTAATATTGAATATTGAAGCATTTTGTCCTTTAAATTATTCGATACAATCTTGTATATTATATTGAAAACTTAGGAAACCAGTTTCTGTATTAACACATAATATCTAACGAAATCTGGATTATCATTTCGAATAAACATCAGTATAGTTTAGCAATAAGCACTTTGCTAACCATCTGATTAAAGACATTAACGTTTACATCTTAATCTTGCGATTTACACTATCAGCTCTTAATGTAAAGTTAGACAATCAACCTACTTCCTTTCTCTAAGGGTCTGATTACATTTTACTAGACTATGAGCAATTATTATATTAAATTATATTATTTACCGAAAATAAGACGGAATCGTTGCGTTTTCATTGACTAAAATTGCCTTAACATTCCACGGATGCTTCCCATCGCACCTCATTTTCTATAAGTAATACGGTTTCTTTGTGGCGGTCCCGACCTGACGTGCTTGTTTATCTGTTAGTGGTCATTACGAAGACCTTGTCAGAAACCTAGCCTATATAAAACCCCTGACACCAAACTGTATCGGGCGGGGTCATTCGTCGACTCAACAAACACTCCATAGAAAACGAAACTGTTAAAAGCACAATATTAAAGTGCAACAATATTGGTTGCTTTACAAATTATATACTGTTTCAGCATAGGTAAGTGTAGGGAGACCCTAATATAAGACCACCTTATCTACAGGTCAGCCGGGAGCGCAGTAAACAATGTTATATTGAGTTGTTTCACCATTCCCCAGCCCTTGTTTACAAACAACCGCCTCTTGTGTAATGTAATTATTAGATGGTTGTGAAAAATAGTGCTAAATGAAGTAGATATCAGGAGAATTTAATATTGAGCGACGGAATACCAGTCATCAAGTTCAGGGTAAAAATTATTGAAGCTATACATTATAATATGGTTATCCCAGTTATTGGATCCAAGATTTTCAGCTGGCTTTTTGCAACAAGGGAGAAATTGAGCCAATTAGATATACCGATGGGAAAACCGCAAAATTGACTGATTGATTAATTTGGACTGAATTTATTAGTAAGTAAATATATTACTAGGTAGTATACCTCGCTCTATCAAACACTATTTTGCAGAGTAGACTAATAAATAACAACATCAATCCATAAAAATCAACAACTATTACTCTACTATCTACCCTATAACTTACAAAGTATTCCACACATTATGCATTTTTAATGCCACGTCTTATAATTTTATATTCCACGATAGAGCCTCTAAAAGACTTTGTAGAGCCGCTTTATTGCTATGTAAATTGAATTATGAGTACTAAAACGCTAAGTGACATGGATTATTAAGAACTCTCTACCTACATATCTAGTTCTTAGGTGTTTTTAAATAAATTGGGAATACTTCTAAATTTAGACTTGAGAAAATTTTGCAGAACATTGTGGTGTTGAAGCTACATAAAAAGTTTCATCAATTTTTTTGCTGGTTTAAAAGACTAGAATAAGAGTTGTTCAGTCATTCAATTTGTATTGCATAGCAGAAAATTCTGTAAAATCCAACAGGCCACCGGAACTAAAATTAATAAAATAATGATTCGGACATTCCCACAAAATTCGGAAACGTGCGTAGATTTAAGCCTGCCAACGTTCTAATCAAATCGTAAATAATATCAAGGCACTATTCAAGTACATAAGTACCGAAAACCGTGGCCTTTTAGTCGAAAGTTATGCGCCCATAAATTCAGGCACGCCCAAACTGGCGATAATCGCACCAAACCGCAGATATGGCTTAAATACCCTTTAGCCCAGAGTGTAGATACCGTCTAATGCAGGGGTCGTGATCTGTGGCAAGTCAGAAAAATAACAATGATAAGTTTTTATATGTTTTTAATCTCATTAAAACAGCCTAGTAAAGACAGTTTTCAGCGTTCCTGACTATTTTTGGGATATTTTCAGTCAGGTTATAAGCCCATCGTCTCAATTATATCGAAACCCTCGGATTGATTACTGGCTTGGATTTTACAATATGCCTGGAAAAAGAAGCAATTACAGTGCATCCTGTATGTCTTTTTATCGCTCCCGGTCCAGCAGTTTTTGGAAACACTTTCAAAAGGTACCACTAAAAGACAAGTCGCAAATATGTAATAAGCACAGTACTTAACTTTTAGTACCGAATATTCACCACACCTGCCCTATACAGACGGTGTTTAGGGCCGGCAGTGGTTGATAACGTTCTAACTACGTGACTATTAGCTATTACCCCCAATTGTTCGTGTAACAATGTACCTACCTACATGGCCGAAACTGCGAGAGACCACGAATATCCAGTAATTAGAAAGGAAAGGAGTTTCTTCTCATTTTCGTTTACATACATGTATAGTTTGTAAGTCGCGGTTTATCCCTTACGGGGTGGGCAAAGAGGTTGCAGCCTAAAATAACATTTTCGTCATTTCAGACAGAAATAAACTGCTGAAGTGACAGGTTGTCATTCCATCACCATTATGTCAAACTTATAGTACCTACTACCTACACGATTCATTTGACTCTAACATGATAATTATTTTATTGTAACCATAAAATTATATTATCATAATATTAATATGACTATATCGTACTAAGGACTACGTATAACGTTTAATAATGCTTCATAACAATAATAATCAAGTTAGGAAATTATTATTACCGACATAAAAGTGTCTGCACTAAATCTTTATTCGCGAAGATAATAAACTAAATTAGCTCCCAAGTTTAATAAAATATAATAACCCTAGATTTAATGTTAACTGTGTTTTGTGACTCCGTTTTTTTTATAAGTATATAAAAAAAGAATGATCACACTATTACATCATCGAATCATCATCATAATTTATTACTTTGGTAATTAGAAGTACAAACAAAACGTGTGTATTTCAATTGGAACTGCTCAAAAAGTATCGAAGTTCCGAACATTTAGAATTCTAGACATTTAATATATAATATAAATAGTATCAAATACAAAAAAAAACTGTAGGTTAGATTTCAAAATTATTAATTAAAATTTTACTAACAGCAATTGCATCTTGACTTGATTATTAAGTTAGGTACATTAAAAAACCTTTATGCTATACCACAGAAGAGTAAATGGAGGGAGCGGCAGCGATTTTCTCAAATCAGTGTGCTATATACCTATGCTATATATAGGTACATCACATAGGTAACTTATACATTATTATAAACTTGATTACCGCTTTGTAGCATCCTCAAAAATATTATAAAAATATAAAAACCACTGATATTAAAATATTGTTCATTGTTTTTGTATAATTTATTATTAAACAAGTGAAGTAACAGACCCATTTCACACGCAATTCACCTAATTATCACAATTACTAATTACTTACGTGTATTGCCTATTACGTTCAAAGGGTTTGCATAATATGCATGATAGGTTATATCGTGTGCAATAATTGGATAAGTTCAATTATCTCATGAATTCATTACTGATAGCCCAAGTGCGTGACGCAAGGAGGGGTTGTGTATTTACATACATAGTTTCCCTCACCGGTTAGGTAGAGCGTTAACTGCATAAAATTAAATAATGTTATCGTCATGTCTGACAAGGTTTTATGATATTTTTTCTCCAAAAACAGCAGAAACGGTATAAAATGCGTTTGTTACCATTTTGTAAAAAAAAAATTTGTAAATCTTGATAAAGTTTTTAAATTGGCAATTAGTGATTCAGAGGTGGTTCATTGCTATGAAATGTGTAGATCTAAGGCTCGTATTTATAAAGCGATCTCAAGATTGAGAGCAATATTAAGTGCGGATTTGACAGGTCATTTTGTACTGGAATGACATTTCTGATACGAACTCAAACTTGCTGTCAGTCTCGAGTGCTGTTTATCAATACGGGCCTTAGTGAGTTTTTCATTTTTTTTTATTAATAGAGCTTTATTTAATTGCCTAAATAGCAACCGAACGAAACCCCCGTCTTCCAAGCTGGACTGAGAGCTATAAAAAGAAAAACATGGATTGTCCCAGCTAGCTTTGCAATCGACCTCTGAAATGGTTTGTGTAAAGTCTTTCAAACCAGATTTCGTAGCAATTTCCAACCCCTGCAAACTCCCAGTGACATATTCTGCCAAAAGTCGTTAGCGAAACGCTAGTTAATTTCTATGCCGCGGTTTCCTATACCGCGATAACCCGATTAAAGTTAGGTGTTGTGCCGATGAGTGACAGTTCAATCCAGCAGGCACCTCGCGAATACGGCCGGACTGCGTTGCCAAAACCGACCCGTTTCCACACAACTGGCGATCGGGTTACGGCTGCGGTTATTGGGGGATACCAACTTTTACAGTTTACGATGAAAATATTTTCTGGTTGACAATTTGTTAGCTATTAGGGGCCTTAAATCATTTATGATGATCAGAAGCTTTCAAGCTTAAAAGTCACGCCTTGATCCCTTACGGGTTAGGCAGAGCATAATACGCCTAGTACAAGGCGTTTTCTATTGAAGGCAATTTTAGCTTGAAATTATGTATCGCTATAATGAGAGGTTGTCAGCCCATATCGCCTTAATTACAATGCACTATTATGTAACCCTCGAATTCCTTTGCTGACATCTACAGCATGTCCGGGAGGAGAAGCTTTAATAAACTTAAGTATAAAATATACACAAAATCTACCATAATTCGTCATTTGTTTGAAATAAACAGTAATGTCCATTAAATTATCTGCAGTTCTCTGAAAACGGTCTCTACTGTATAGAGAGATGGCAACACCGGATATTATTAGCACGTAATCAACCGCCTGCCAACCCGCCTCAGTTCCAGCTATCTAGCTCTATTCCCCGATAAAATCCACTTATTTAAGATTACTTCCGAAACAAAACTCGAATTTCCAGCTCCACTTAGGAATAAAGTCACGTAGCTTAAGGGGCTTCCCTGGACTAGGTGGCGCCCTCATCAGTCAAAAAATATTACTCAATAAAAACACAATTCATCGAAAATCCGGTAGATCGGATTGAAGTACCTATAGGTACGACCGTAGTTTATTTTAAGCACTATAAATTAATAAATCAGTGTTCATTGCAGTTACATATAGCAAAAGTGCCAGTTTGCGACAGTTTTTCGCAAATTTTCTATCTGTTACTACAACAAACTATGAATTGTGAAATGTGATGACTCATCACTCAAAAAACATAATTCACTGAAAACATAATTAAAAGAAAATCCGGTAGATCAGATTGAGGAGAAAGCAAAGAAGATAATTTAAAACCTCATAAAGTTGCAATTCATAGTTGATGAGGGCGCCACCTAGCCCAAGGAAGCCCCTTAAAATGCATTTCTATCGAAACTGTCTTAGAGAATAGAAATAATGGCGAGCGGCTTCTATGTGCACTTGAAACAATGGCTCGGGAACAAACAAAGCAATAGTTTTAACGATATAGGAAGACACTGGGTGTCAGGCGGGCTTATCTGTGGAATTTATCACCACTTATCCTGGCTATAACAGGCCATCTTTCTTAATTTAATAACAAGGTGCCTACATACAATAAATCATGACTTCAGGGAAGGCTTTTAAGAAATATTTCGGATGGGAATGTGTAAATTACTGTAATGACATGACGGGTGGTCGACTCAAATTACACCAAAATCAGTATGCCCGGGAAGGAAAACAGATGTTTTATTATCGCATCCAGCCTCTCAATATGCTTTATCTGTGATGAGTTTACTGTACATTTATTCAAAGAAAATCCCTCAATTTAAAGCAAATCCGTTAGTTAAAGAAATTCCACTAATATTAAAATTAGAACCATTCACAGGCAATTGTAGGATACAAAACATATTTCCTGCCCCATTTCTGTAAAGTGGCAACAAGGAAATGCTTATAACAATATAAGAAACGAAAGCTGCCCCATCGAATCTCAAACGAGGGATGAAGTATAAACGTATGATTTGTGACGTGCCGACAAATGTAAAAGGGTCGCACGACGTGTGGCGAATGTATAACCACTTGTACTATTACAGGGTGTTCCAGCCCCTGTAGCATGCGGACGCGCGATCACGAATGAATCGCATCAATCTGCCAAACTCCCATACAATTTGACAGATAGATGTGATAAAATGTTGACGACGGCGACTGCGTCTG
Source organism: Scrobipalpa atriplicella (assembly GCA_029255725.1). Classification (NCBI taxonomy): domain Eukaryota; kingdom Metazoa; phylum Arthropoda; class Insecta; order Lepidoptera; family Gelechiidae; genus Scrobipalpa; species Scrobipalpa atriplicella. Next base: position 37,369 of record JARACY010001330.1, on the reverse strand, counting down.
AATGATGATGACGGACGAATGATGACGGCTATAGCGGCCTTATCGCGGCTACATGCTACAGGGGCTGAATCTATGCATACTGGGTAAGTACCAGCGGAGTTCTGTGGTCAGGGGACACATTTTTTATCATCCAACAATTAGACTCTACTCGTAAGCTTCTGAAAACGTTATACTTACTGCTTAAAATTTACTTTAAAAAACTGAAAATAAAAAACAATCTTGATAACCAGAAAATATTGCGGAACATATGGATATTGGGTTCAATCGATGGATATTAATGTCCCCACATAATTTCACTCATTACTAGCTAGGACATCCTGTATTTTTAGTATAACGATGGCTGGCCTAGTTCCACCGGTGGTAACTCCCACTAGATGTTCTGATGTGCGCACAACACAATCAAAACTCAATCCGAAAACATTTCGAACTCATCGTATCAGGTCTCTGAGAATCTAAATCCCTGTTCACATTAGCTGCGGCGACTGCTAGCCGCCAACCAGGCAGCCAGCCATCGCCGCAGGGATGCTAGTTTGAATGAGATTGGCTGATACTGTTGTTTGCGGTCGGACGTGTATTGGTTTGCTTGTGTATCAGAGATGTGCCATTTTACCTATATGGCACTTAATCAATCAGACTGGTAGGCAATCAGTCAGAAGATTTTATTTTTGCGTGAAACGAGGATTTTACAATGACGGAGAAAATGAAAACTATTATTCTGTCACAAATTAGGTGTTCTTTTGTTTTTTGTTGTTGCTATGTTCTCATTATAAACTACATGTTGTTGTTTACCAAACATTTTATATAATAATTTCGCAGGGATAAAATTTCACAAAACGTTGCCATCGTCTCCATATTGTAATAAAATTGAAACAAGACTCCTCGTTAACCTAATTATAGTCACGGATTCTCATGTTATTCTTATGAACTCAGGATTCAAAGAAATGATAAATCCACTTTAAATTATAATTTCAGTGAATATTGTAGTCCCTATTCAGCAGCTTTTACTACCCTTAACAACCGCTGCGATTTCTACCTTTAATGTAAACATGCTCTAACATTTTACATCGTCGACACAATTTTGACTTTGTTATTGCGCCGTTATTGGAGATTTAAAGTTTGAAAATTGGACGTCGCGATTGCCCGAGTTGTTAGTAAATGCTAATGGCCCTGAATAATCGAAGCCGCTATACGGATAGTTTGCGGCTGGACTCGGTAACTCGGTTCCATAGTGAGCTGGAGTCATGAATTTTGAATGGTAATATCATTGTGCGAGGTAAATTCGTAGCTTGATATTATAGAGTAAAGTAAGCTTTTTCTCTTCTTGGAAAAACACACTCTCTGTGGTACCTCATAGGGATCTTTATTAGGTCCTTCGTTTTTCAATCTTCTTTATTAACGTCATTACTGTTTTTCTAATCGAACTAAGTAAATAATTTATTTTTAATACACCATTTTGATTTTAATTAATGAACTGGTCAATATTTATTCTTTTTACAATACATTTAACTATCTTTTTAGAAATTGGTCATCTTTCTCATGTTGTTGTTAGTGGTACTGAATGATGGAAACCACAATACGGAAGTTAGTGGCTCGTTTCGGTAGCTCAGTTTTATAGTGAACTCGGTTACTAGTTAATGGGATCATAAATTCTGAATATTAATAATTCTGTTTGGGTACATCTTTGCTTCCACCTCAAAGAATCCACCCTGAGAAACATTCTCGGAAACGTATGCCCGAGAATCAACCCTATTCCTAGTATTCACCCAGAGTTGAATATGACACCTCAAGGTGGATTCTTTAAAGCTGAAGAATGGATCTATCCAATAGTTTTTAGGAAAAATATATTTTCGACAAGGAACAGCTTAGCTTTGATAAAAGTTATGTCTTTCACTTTCATCATCTTCCTAGACTTTTTGCCGTATTTCACGGGGTCGGCTACCTAATCTAGGGAATTCAACGAGGGTACTGGTTTTTATAGACCTCCGCAACCCAAAACGGAAACCAGACCCAATTAGGTTACACACAACCTTTAAATTTCTTTGTAAGTGTGTGCAGGTTTGCTCAGGATGTTTTCCTTCACCGTAAAAGCGCCGAACAAACGTACATTAGGAAATTTGAAAACCGAAAAAATACACATTGGTACGTAGTGGGATTTGAACCACGACCTCTTGCAAAGAAGGCCGTGGCCCTATCTACTACACCATCCGGGCTTTTTTTCAGTTTCTAATTTCAGAAATCATTTATTAAGCATCCAATTATTTACCATAAGTCGTATTCATATTCTAATGGGTTCATTCAACTTTATTTGTCTACTGCTAACTTTTCTAGTACCTACTGAATAATCTATTACCTTCCACTTATCCTAACTACTAATAGCCGTAAGAAATAGCTTTTCTTTTTCTACTAGAAATAATGATACACTTTAGAACCTTTCTCTACATACTCATTACCTATACGTAATCATTGTCTACAGAACAATTGGATAAAAAAACGATGCGCTGAATGGCAGTAATCTCCTTAATTAGCAATTAGGGACAAGAACTGAGCGACGATACTCTATTCTCTTTTATTGGGGCAAAAACTGTATTCAGAATATCGAGTAGAGTGTAACAATAGGTAATTCAACTTTATATTTACTGACATAATTATGTTAGTGAATAAGTACTATCGTGCATCATGAATGAATATGCAAAAACATAAAATCTGGATTAATTGAAAAATATTTTTGATTACAATAAATTCAACACGAAATATTTTACATATTTCCAAGTGTTTTAAAATTGTTTCCGTGAAACCCAAATTTTGATTATTTTTTTATTAAAAGAATTGATTCGTATTTTTTTGGATGGAAACTACATTTCGGACTCTTTTGCATATTGATGCAAAATAGCCAAAACAAGCAGCAGTTGGCATGCAGCGCACACATCTCGCTCACCGGCATCACTAATAAGGCTGTGATAATTTCCCGCTAATGCAACCGCCATGTTGTGACGTCATTCTCCGCCATTATAGTCCAATCAACGACGGAATTTGATCCGGAAAACTTTGAAATTTCAGCAATGGAGTAACCGTTATAAATGTATTTGTCAGATTGACAAAGTAAACGTATGTTATGGATTACTTTTCTAATTATTATTTATTAACTACATGAGATGTTGCTTTCTGGAAATACCATCAATACTTATTTTGCCAGACGTGGCAAAACTTTTAGGATGCTGCCGCTTTGCCTACCCCGTAAGGGAAAACGGCGTACACACAACTTGTCATGCTATTTAATCTGCGTACTTCAATTCATCACTTTGACAATCTTCAACGAATTTGCGGCAAATTTTCGGATAATTCCTCATTGATTGGACTATTATTCCGGGACACGGACGTGACGTCATTCTATGTCCCACCAGTGCTAGACGCGTGTCACTTCATATATGCCATGGGAATGCAAGCGCAGTTTACTGTTTGAGTTGGGAATGTACGTGGCATCTATGAAATCTGATGTGCTGTCTACTACTCTATGCGTAAAATCTAGGTGCCAATCTGTGACACCGTGAAATGACAATGAGGAAATGGAAGGTTTCAATTCGCTAAGAACAATAACTAAATTCAACTAATGGGCGCTTTTCCACTAGACGTCACGTCAACGGCAACGGCGACGGCACGGCGACGATCACGTGACAATATCTAGGGGAATCGATGACATGCCGTGACGGTGCCGTGCCGGCAAGTGGAAAAGCGTGTCATATAATTTCATTGATTTTCATACATTATCTCACCTACGATATCGTCGACGGTATCGTGCCGTCGCCGTTGCCGTTGACGTGCCGTCTAGTGGAAAAGCGCCCAATTGCCGACCCTTTCCTGTTCTCTCATAATAGGAAATAACAGGACTTAGTCGTCTCATTTGCAACGCCAAATTGCCCTCAATGTCCAAGAGCTATTTTGATTAGTACTTCATGCGTACTTGTTCATACAAACGTTTTCATTCGTTTCAGGAAAGTTAATACTGAATCGCATCGCAGTCAATCATCCGGTTAAATGAAACACCAATACGTGTGCCAAGTGGTGAGTAGAGGGTAGCACTCGGTTAGCGGAAACTACATGTGTTTGCGGCCATTAAGACCCTATAATATACGGGGTCGGGATTTTAACTATGTATTCAAAAAATATCTGGAATTTGGAATGTTTTATGAATTGTTTTGATTCGAATGATTATTTAAATCTCACTGGCGCGCGTGATATATAGATTTTTTATTTGACTTGCTCTTGATAATCGAGCCAGAATCGCTGATGGATCGACTTGTGATTTTTAAAATGCATCTCCAGGCAAAGTCTGCTTTGAATAGCAAATAAGCAAGCAATCTATAAATTGTTCATATATTCATTCTGTATTATAATTTTGGAAGTTAGTTAGGCCGCACCCTGTATAAATTGCAGCTGGTTTAAGCCATATAGAGCTGAGGTTTGGGACTCTGAACGATGGATGGAATGAGTGGCACCCGTCAGCCCACAGCCCGTCGTCGGTCCCCAGCCCGTCAGCCCACAGCCCGTCAATCCCCGGCACTAACCCATATCGATACAAAATCGGTGCCCAAGTACCAAGTTGCAGAATTTGCTGTACATTACTGCCGAATGTAGAATATACTTCCATGTCTTGCATGCTGGACTGGGAGTGATGCTCTTCTTCTTCTATCGTGTCGGCAAGAACGCGAGAAACTTAGGCTTAATCTTGCTTACCCAGAAAACGTATCTTAGCAGCTCTCTAATAAAAAAAAAACTATCTGTATAGCTAGCTGTTTCTCTTCCTAAATATTCTGTAAAAGCCAGTAACATTAATACCTAAAAACTATAATTCTTCCTGAAGTTAATCTCAAAACTTTTGTGACATAGCGAAATTCCTATTTACGACGTTGGTAATGCTGCCTTCCCCATAAAAGCGTAAGTAACATAAGTGATGATAAGCTTTTAAAGCATCAATAGATTCCAAATCATTGTCGTTAGTATATTGTGGCTAGTAGAACCCTGCCGAGCATTTCAGTCGGGTGAGCGAGCAATGCACGCCTACTCAACTTGAGGAGCGATCTCTGATCGATTCCCAACGTATACTTCGGAAGAACATTTTATACTTGTGCTGTTCTAGGTTCTATTCTGGGTATTTTTGAAAGATGCGAGCACCAAATGAACTGAACAAAACATTCATCATTTCGCCTTCTATTTTTGAACTTCAGAGGGCTTAACTTTTCGTTGTCATTATACAAACTCTGCTTATGGGGCATGGCATTTAGGAAGCGGTGCGGCGCCGTTGCGTCGCTGATGCGCCGATTTTGTATGTAATTTACGTCTGCGTAGCGCAGCTTGATTTGAAGTTTCTATACAAAAACGACGCACCGCACCTCTTCCTATTTGCCCTGCCCACATCACACCATTATCATTATTCTAATAGTAAATTTACACACTCGCATTTTTGCATATGAAATTCACTGAAAGAAACTGCAATTTCCAGGTTATTTACCTAAGTGTTGCCCTCGGGAAAAAATCCAGGGGCTCGACACTTAGCGCGTCGTAGGCAATGTAAATAAGAGCCCTTCAGCTTCTGCCTCCAACATGCGATCATGTTCTAGCATTTTACGAAATGCCTGCCTAGATGTAGAAAGATTATAATTATTTTTATTGTAACATAAAATTTTGTGACATTTAAAACATAAGTATGTTAGTGGTATCGTCAGAAAGATTAAAAATGGTTGATGTATTGCAGATTAGACAGCAGATATAGGTAGGTAGATCCAAATAATATTCTTACAAAAAATTATCTTTAAAATTCATAAAAAAATGAGTATGTTATTTTTTCTTTAAAAAAATCCATCAAGTCAAAGGCGTCAAACATTTTTATTTCCATTACCGACTTTCACAGACTCAAAAATCACAAGTCCTGCCTTACCTGCGATATGTATGACATGCAAGCGACATGCACGCTACTCATGCATGCATGCAACACGCATGGCGGCGAATAATCGCGCAGAGACGTCGAACGCGTGTCGTCGCATAATATGAATGTCAGCTCAATCTGTGGAGATAATTTAGAGTTTTTTTAGCTTAGAATAAATTTAATTTTAGTCGTTAAAATCTAATAAACGTTTTATGTTTGGATTATGTAGCAACCAGCCAACTTAACGTGTACTCCGAAGCAAGAAATTATCTTATTTTTCAGACAATCAACATAATTGGAAATCCTATCCAAAGTTAATCATTTTGCTTATACTAGAGAATCTTTGCTTACAAACGAAAAGTGCTACGCGTAAAGATAATTTGAAATGTGCGAGACTAACGAAATTGCTATCGTAATAAGGCAACTTTGCCTTAACCTAATATTTGCCTAGACGTAAATAAGCAAACAGATCTAGAACTTTCTAAATGGATCTCAGATACAGAGTACAAGTCATCAATTTATTATGAGTAAACTTTGTTATCTGAGTCAGAGCTTATGTTTTATCGTTTCGCTTAGATCAAGTTTATTAACTGACTCTGTGGTCTGAGTCCTGAAGCTTTGATCTTGAGGGTTCGATCATTATCTGGTTGGCAAATTCTATGTTCTTTTATGGCCCACACCCACAGTTCTGCTATACTACTACAATAGTCCAAGCTGAATTGAGTGGTACTCTGGCAAGACAACTCACCACGTATAGCAGGCGGACTGAAGAATGATATTTTACGTTTATTAAGAACACTGCTGCTTTTGCACTTAGTAGGCTTATACTACCAGCCTCCGTAGCATGCCGCCACGTGGTAATTAATATATCGCATCTATCTGTCAAATCTTCATACAATCTGACAGATAGATGTGATAAAAGATAGCTTTCGCAGCCTTATCGCGGCTGCATGCTATAGGTGCAGGGCCCGTGCCATTCTGACAATAGTCCAGTGCGGTTGGGAAGAAAACTTTGAAAAGAAAATTAAAAAAAAGACCGAGAGGGATAAGCGCAGATCACTCAGGCAAAGTTTCGACAATGCCTTGTCAAATAAACATGATGTGGGTCATGAAAGCCTGGGAATAAACGGATTGGACTATATTTGCGTTAATCGCGATAATCCTATCATGAATTATTTATTTGGGTATAGTCTGCTGTCGAAGGATAATTCCTGAGGCGGAAAGGCAAAGATCTCGCCGCCATATTTGATATTCGGGAAAACATGCAAATTCGGAAGCCCCGGCTTGTCTTTGTACATCATGTGGACCGTTAAATTATACATATAATTAAATACTATCTAATCTGTCAGTGGTGTCACCCGCTGCTAAATAAGTTCTCCTGTGGGAATTGTGCACTTTCCCGCGGTAAAAAGTAGCTTATGTTACTCAGGGTGAACGTAGATTTTTAACGGTGAAAGAATTTTTGAAATCGGTCCTGTAGTTTTTGAATTTATTCGTTACAAATTTTTCCTTGTTATTTATAGAAAGAAGACGACACTTCCTTCTATGTAGCCGTTATTGTCTTTATTGAGACCTTTGATTTTCAAAGCTTGATTTGATGTGGTTCTTGTAACGGCCAATATCAAAGACAATGACCGTGACCGCGACTGACAGCTGTTCTTCGAAACATAGAATGATTAAATCAGTAACTTAGTCAGAGAGTCATATTATTCTGCCTGCTTGTCCTAACCATACCAGGAACAATTTTACAAAATGATACATTGAAGATATATTCTTTTATTTCCCCCCGTGGGAATCGAACTTATAACCTCTGGATCGAAAGTGCAAGACTCAGGTCACTGCCGTCAGCTAACTTTATTATGAAGATTACTTTTCCCAACTCTCAAGTTAGTAACACTACAAAATACCGGATGTAATTTTTTTTTTCGAAAAGACTTTAGGGTATAAACTTTCTTCATGGAACATAGGTCGAAATATGAAAAAATAATTCATTTCCATACAAATACAGCGACCCGTCGAGTGGAATCGGCCAGTTCTATTTTTTTTTTTTTTCATTTTTCCGCCTATGATCCTTGGGGAAAGTTTTTCAGTTTAATGGGTAGGTGGACACCTTAAATATTTTTCAGCATTTTTTTTACTCCCCGTATGCGTTATTATTAACGTTATTATTGAGCACGTAGACGTCTCGTCTCTACTTCCGAGATTGTCGGAAACGGCCAGGTTGTAGTGAAAGTGAGAAACCCGTAATTTGTGGTCACGTCTAGGGACGTGCTGTGTCTTTACTTTCCAAACAATTTGTCTTTTAATTGTAATTGCAATCGTTTATTCTTTGGTTTCACTTTGAAGGCAACTTTCAAAATTAAATACCATCTTATCGAAGCCTCTATTAATGTGATAATATTTATTTGACGTGTGTGTACCCCACCCTTAAGGAAACTGTCTCGTTAGTGTATTTATTAGAGTGAAACAGTTAGCTCACTGTCGTTTACTCCCACAGTAAAGATGTCTTCTGTTTGTGACACCTTTGAAACCTTATAAAGGTACACCCACACTGGAGTCTAAAGCAGTTGAAAACTGCTTGCAACAGAAGAAGAAGAAGACAAAGGGATAAATCTAGAGCTTGCATATTCGTGCAAATTAAATTTCACACTCTGCTCGCTCTGCTTCCTGTTCTTAACTTAAGATTAAAAAATGTAACTGTCTGCGTGGTATAATTTTCTGAGCCATGGGCTCCCGATCCGGAGGTCCAGGGTTCGATTCCCAGGGGGGAAACACAATGTTGATATTTGTTAATTTTGTGAGATTTTCCGAACTTTATCACCTTATTGCCTGCAGAAAAAAAGATTCCGTGCTTCGGAGGGGACGTTAAGCCGTCAGTCCCGATGGCTGTCTTTGATAGTGATCGTTACGCAAACCATGTCACATGCTTATTAGCTGTACTCGATACTCACACGATAAAAAGAAGACTGTCATAGTAAATAAATAAAATAGCAATAGAAGTATAAGTTAGAAATATCCTTCCATGATTCCATGAAGTTCAAACTCACACGGAAGCGAGCTGACGCACAGGACTGTATTAAATGTCACATTCCAATAAGGTTATATTGAGAAGCTTTTGTTTAGTCGACTAGTCATGATTGGTCAAGCTTATCTAACGGAAAATCTGATATACAATGTTTATAATAATGGGATGATAAATTACATTCAAGCTTAAGTGTGTTGGAATAAGGATGTCATTTGTCTTAAAATAAGAAATACCTATGAGCCTAAAATTTTACGCAAATGGGATTTAGATCACAGCGAAACTATTAAAGTCCGTCTTAAAACTGATATCGAGTTTTAGTTCATATCAGAAATTACGTTTCAGTACAAAACGGCCTGTCAAAGATATACTTAATAGGTATTACTTTTAATTTTGAGATCGCTTCATAAATACAAGAATTAATCTATGATGAGTGTTTATATCACGCGGTGAAAACTTTGTTCTCTTATTTTATTATACTGAGCGCATCTTCCATCTCAGACATGAGAAAAATTCAATTTATAACTATAATATTTTATTGAAACATATAAAATAGCATTGTGAATGCAAAATTATTGGTGCAAATAATGAGCATTGCCAATCTAACTAAGTATGTACAGAGATTAGAATTCACCTTTCGTCTATCTATATATTAAACATTGAAACCTGAAATAAATACTTAATTCGGAGATTATGGACCTTAAGGAGATCCCTTTTGATAAGATAATGCGAATCTGGGTCCCTTTGATCAACCCTTGTCTCTCAAGAAACAAGGTATCAAAGTGACCAAGGGCTGTCTGATGAGATGTATATAATTCTACGAAATACTTAGAATTTATTTACCTACCTACAATGTTGATCAAATTTTTGTTTTGTAGAAATAGGCGAAATCATAATGTTTTTTGAAGCAAACAGAGTACTTACAAATATAATTACACTATATATAAGTAACTACATTGAAGATAACTATTATAATTTGTTGTCTCTTTTTTTTGTTCAACGCGTCGTGTAGCTAAGCGTGGTCTTTTATTTCACATTTCATCTTCAGTGACATACAGATAATGAGCGAGACACGTGAAGGAAACTTGCTGGATAACAGTGTTGCCAGCTGCAATAGTAGTACCAGAAATATAATATACATTCAAAACTGTGTTTAAAACTATTAAGTACGAATTCAATATAAAAATTTGGCCTAGTAGGTAAGGATCAAACATCCCCCAGCAGGAAAGTAGAAAGTCAACATAATATATAGTGAAAAAATAAAATAATAATAAATCATGAAATTTCAATTTAAAAGAATATCCATATAAAAGCATTCAAATAGGTAATAATGTGAGAATGTTATGCCAGTAAGTCAATTTTCTGAGTCATCATCATCATCCTCATCAGCTCATAATATGGCACAAGCCTACCCTAGAATAGGACACAACAATTTCATCTGTGACAGTACATGGAAAATACATAACTAATAAAATATCAAAGAAAAGAAAATATGCTTCTGGCAACTCTACGTAAACTTTGATATCGTGTGTGAGTAACTTCAGAAACAACATCAAACAGCTCGTAATAATTTGTAATGTCTTTCATAATTTCCGCCTAAAATTTGAATTTATATTAAAACCATTTATTTTAGCCTCCATGAGTTACAAGTAAAAAAGGTCAAGGCTCTAGGTACTATAGTCATTGTTTACCAAATAATGCGCAGGAGGCGTTTAGCGGTTGGTTTATTTTGACTATTGAAGATGGATCTATAGATCATCAGAGGCGTTAATTGGCAGCTTCTAAGTGCTATTTAGCTGTACTTGCATGGTACGTGGGTTCGAATCCATTTGGTCATCATTTGTTAGTTTGTGGGATAAGTAATTTGAAAGATAAATACTCTATTGCTCAATACAAAATGTAAACCCTAAAACTAAATATTAAAAGTGGTGTTATTGTTGTAACGATTTCTTCGTTGGAAGGAACATCAACTAAAGTTACAAGTTTGGTGCAGCAACATAGCAAAAATAATGATTATTATCATAACATCAAAAATATAGACAATAATTGAATATTTTACTTCTTTGTACAATTTCTTTGAATGACATTGTTAAATATATTCTCTATTTTTCCACGTAAATTTTTTTGACCCATAGTTTTATTTTAAAATACATCATCATCATCAGCTCATATACATCCCCACTGAGGGGCACGAGCCCACCCTGAATAGGGCGAAAAAATACATTATTAAAAATACATAATTTTTAAAATACATAATCATGTTCTTTTTTGACAAGTCTGTTTACAAAGGCACGAGGACACGTAATTAAAAGTGTACGTCATATTTTATTTTTGTACCCTAATTCGTGACTCAAATAGCACCAAATATAATCACATCATTTCACAATAATGTGGGACTAAGGTGGAATTTAGTTCATTATCGTCTTTAAGGTCAAGAGTCTGTCGGTCTGTCTGTTTGTCTGTTAACACTTTCTTTGTGTCGTGACAGACGGTTGATGCCCCAACTAAGTCGTTCTTAACCTTGTTAGTGTTATTATTATGACATGTAATTATATCTAACACATTTTGGAGCAATTTATTTGTATAAATGTTGGTATACAATTTGCAAATAAAAATTAATTACTTAAATGTAGCTATTTCTATTAAAGTGAATATTAAGTTATTTAAGTACGCTCGGGATTGCGTGCTTTACTGCATTTAATAAATGCAAGTGTGGCCATTTTCTTTTTCATACAGAAGATATTTAAAAAAAATAAACTAACTAAATATAGATGAGAGCAATGTTTTGTTTGGTAATGTGTATATCTAATGGATATAAATAAATCATTTGCTTTAAAGAAACACCTACTAATCTATCTCATTTCCGTGGAAATCTCATTTTACAGTGGTCTAAACCGTTAGGCAGCAGTTTTATAAAACAAGAGAACCCTGATTTGTTGTAATAAAATGACCTAGAAATGAAGAACTTTACATTAGTTTAATGAAAAATATTAAATAATACCGATTAATTAATCAAAAAAAAATCAACCTACAAAACATTGGCCTGTTTCGCCACAAATTATTTTAGTTCTGAAGACGCGACGAGACAATACGTCTTCGTTGGCCCAAAATTGGGTAAGAATTCCATTGTTTTCGTCGATTTATTGTTGAATGATGGATCGCTCCCGAAATGCCAGTCAATAATTGCCTTCCCTGAATATGTCTAGAGATTCTTGATACACACGCCTAGCTAGTCTAGAGTCAGGGATACTTAAACTACGGCCCGCAATATCTTTACTTCATAACTCATGATCATGACGTTCTGGCTAACTAAACCTTCAAAAGATTATGATAGGCGGTAGATGATGCCACAATTGATAATTAAGTTTCTTTCTATTAACCGCAAACAGAGCTTTTGAATTTTACTGCAGGTAACCAATTGTAAAAGATTATTTCTATTCCATATTTTCATAGTTTATCGATTAAAGAATCTTTCCGCCATAAAACAATAGTTAGATATGGATAGGGTCCTAGATACGTCACGAAAATAACTAATCGCGCTAGCGGTCTTCATACAGCATAAATTGATGAACCCTGCAACACTGAACAATACCATCGGCCTTGCCTTATTACAGTTCAATCAAAATATTGGGCCAAAGGTTATCTCTACTTGGGCATTGTACTGCGAACTCTCGTTCTACTTTGGGCAGAAATGCCAGTTATTTTATACAGATTGAATACAGGGTGTATAAAAGTGTATAAAATTACTATACTTTTTCCTAAATCAACAATGCAACGAATATTATTAGCTAAAGTTTCAAAAGAATTTAATCTGTGCTTTCCAATATTTTTGCAATCCCAATGCTATATTTCATAACTATAATATAAAAAGTGTTTTCCAATGTATATACTATGGTATAAACTTAAAATAAAACAGGACAATTTCACTACGCACGTAGATAAAACTGCTTATATCCCTTATGGGGGTATGCAGACCGTCAATGACAAATAAAAGATGTCATCGCTACGTCTGCCAAATTTTTAAAAGCATTTCTGTCAAGACTTGCCATTCCCATTCCCTATACTTAACACTATTTCAACTCGCCTAAATAACACTATTGTTTACACCCTGTATATAATGGGTTACCATCTGACCTCAGTCTCAGAAGTGGTAAAGTCATGGTCGACCAACACCAGATGTCGGATCGAATCCACTTTGATCAAACTTTACTGACTTGATCAATAGACTTGATTCAATACAAATTGTTGTTATTTTTGTTTGAGAAGTATTCATTGTTTGAAGTGTGATAATAACTGTTGGAATCTTGGAACTAACATTTAAATGATTATGAGTCTTTATGTTAAGGGCAGTAGGTTATTTCTAACTATATTTTAGTTATTGTTTTTCGATTCAACAGATGCAGATACTTTTCATAGTAAAAATTAAAATATAGTCGATCTATGTGATGTTTTTTTTGGATTGCTAACTTTGTAGAAAGCTGATTAGTTAGGCATTGGTATACGTCTTCTAAAAGAGGTTAGGTCTAAATAGATCCCATTTAGGTATTTAACAACAATGTGCACTGGCTGAAAGTGCAGAAAAAAATTCTAATGAAAGCCTTATAATATTTAATGAAGAAACCTATGGAAGAAACCACAGGAAGAAACATATTTTTCTTTTTTAGTTATCTGTTAAATATAATTGATCCTTTTCGGCCAATGCTCAAAATTTTTTGAGTTTTTTGTACAAGGAGATTATAACCAAATCAAAAAAATACTGTCATAAACAATGTTATAATATTATTATAGCCAAATCTGAATATGTTGTTATGATTAATGTAGAATATAATAGTACAAAGGCGTTTTATTGAGATGAGGCATATGGTGTCATTTTAGATAGCAATTTTGTGGAACCTTTACTTACTTAAAAGTAGCTTATTACAAGTTCATAAAATCAAACAAACCGACTACAGAAAACAACCAATAAATTATATTGCTGATTTAAAGTTTACCAAGCATCCTACCCAATTTTGTTTTAGTATTCTTTTACGAGTCACATAGTTCCAACTACACACTGTTCTACAATCCACTGGCATACAAACTTGACAGTGCTCACGTGCAAGTCAAGTATATGGGGCAGTAAAGCAGTCAAGTAGACGGGCCAGTAAACTCGCCTGCTATGCAGTTACTGGGCCAGTAATTAAAACCGAACTTAATCTGCTGTCACCACTTGCCCGTGCGCAGACTTAATTGCATTTTTGATGGATTGTTCTTTATTAAATTGTTCTTATCTAATTTAATTTTATTAAAATATTTTTATACAGGGTGTTAATTTGATAACGTGCCATAGCTCACTAACTAGTGTTGGATCAACAAAGAATAACATAAAAATATTTAAAAATTCGTACTCGAAAAAAAATTACTCTCCCCTCGTATAAATATTATCTGACAAGTGGGATAGGATATAGGGAGGTTATTTTTTTGTAGACTTTTTTACTACAACACCCTAAGCTATGGCACGCAATAAAATTAACACCCAGTATTATGATCACCTTCAAGGCCACCGTTCTCTACACTACAATTGCGCATACAACACGTATATCATCAACCTAAACTCTGTAATCCTGTAACTGCTATATCCGTGATGTAGAAACTTCCAGCCAGTAATGGACGTGGTAATAACCTCCGTTAATTAACGGTTCGTGAACCGATACTCGAGTATCAGTTCGGTTCAATTTCGGATTGATGCTACCAGTTGTTCCACTGCGCTCCGAGATATTGGTACACTAAAGGTCAATCTTCTTGAAGTCGTTTGAGAAATTTTGCTAATATAAAATTCACACTTAAGCGCTGGAATTTAAGGTCAAATATTCAGTGCGCGGACTGGGTCATTCTATGTCAATTTAATTGCCTGTTTCTGGCTTTAGCTTCTGTTAGGCATGCTTAGCTGTAAGCGTAAAGCTACTACTACTTCCTTCCATGCTGGACTGGGAGAGATAGAAAAACATAGAATGTGCCAGCTGCATCTCCTCACGGGCATGCTGTAAAAAGCAGCTAAGGGATTCGAGGGTTTCAGTGTATTGTCATTTAGGCGATGGGCTGACAACCCGTCACTATAGCAATATACATAATCATCTGTTATGATTTGATTATGACCCTCAAAACTTGTCAGACGTGGCGGAATGACCTTTGTTTTGGTCGTTTTTGCTCTGCCTGCCCCAATAGGGATAAAGGCGTGATTTTATGTATATATGTGTATGTAAAGCTACTACGCACGGTAGTGTGTTCTCATGTATGGTAGCAGGTAGTCAACCCATAGTTTTTACTGTGTACCTATTCAAAACAACATTTTTTTTACTTTTTTCTGACTTAATACATTCAATTGTTTCAGGTAAGTAATTGGATCAATCACATCGCAGCTCATTCGGTCAAATGCGAAACAGAACTGCAGATAGCGAAACAGTAAGTAAGTAGAGGATGGCAATTGGATTGTGGATACGTACTTATTAAATGAATTTGGAGTAAACTATTTCACTAGGGTCTGATATAGTATCTATAGTAAAACTCGGTAATCAAAATAGTGATGGCGACGGGATAAAGTACCTACATCAGCTTAAAAGCGTGGTAGAGTAAACCACCACGCCTCGGGTCTCGTGTATAAAGGTGTTTAAATTGCAACCACAAACAACGCTAAAGTTTGCTAGGGGAACTCAGAAGTGGGAAAAGATCGTAAGTATATTGAAGTGTTCTAAATGTAGAGTCGAAGATTCCGTTTCTAGGCTATACCCATACCTACGGTGTAGTGGCGTCTACATCTGTCTTTACATACTATACCCAGAAAGCTTGTACATCATTTTTTTTATGGTTCCTAATCAACCCTGGAACTTCTTATGCAATCTGTCGTTTTCTAAAACATCGAAAACATCCAGTTATATTTTTATAATAGTCAAAAAGCTCCAAAATTTAGTGTATTCCACCTAAATCGCGCAACCGAATTTCCTCTAACAAAACATGGCAGTCACGTCTACCTTGAATTCGCTGCGGCCAGGGTCCGGCTCCCGGGCTCCCGGACGGTCGAGTGGTCGAGTGCCCCCTCAGCGTTTTGCGCCCGCCACATTCAAATAAGCCGCCACTGCCTCTGGTTAGCTTTAATGCAAAGTGGATACGGGCCAATAGAATTTGCTGAAATACAGACCGAAATTCCTGGAGTGGAACATGGAATTGACTACGAGAACTATGTAGCCAATAAAATAAGGATTCGCGGTTACGAGTTTTTTTGCCGTCTTGCTTGGGAAGAGCCGCTTGGTGCTATAAAAGAAATTATATACGTACGATCATAAATTTTCTTGGATTTTCGCTATCAAGAATATTTACACTTTAGCATTACGGACTGCAGTGTCACTCGGAATTTTCCTCGTGGTATTAAATACACTTGTAATTTTTTTAAAGGTCTAATAGTATTTGTGTTACAACATACAATCATTAATGCATACTCAACTGGGCTTAAGCGTCGCCCGCTATCTTGATGATTACTTACTTGATGATTTGATGTTTTGTATTGTTAACTTACTTGTACTTGTTTCACAGTGTTGTACCAAAAAAAAAACTGTGAAACAAGTACAAGTGAGTTTACAATACAAAACATCATACAATGGAGTTTCACCAAGCGCCGACAATCGCAAGTATAAACTATACTTGATAATTTGTTTTTAGTATTTTAATTGTAAAGGCAGGCAATAAAGATTTTTTCGATTTCAATCAAAAGACTTCCTCTATTGGCTTAAGTACATTCTGTGTTTTATCGTTCTCAGACTAGTATGAAAAAAAATACTTACTGAATTCTAAAAATACTTTGTCGATAGAACATTACAAATTCATTACTTTCAATGAATTTCGGAAACAGGCAATAACAGGCGATTTGATTAAAAAGTTTTTCCGGTATTATGGCCGCGTAGGATGAAGTGAGGTGTAGAATTTATTTAAATAAACAATCCCCATTACTAAGACTAATTTCGTATTCTCATCTCAGCTATCCAACAAAATCTGTGAACATCCAAACAGAATTACTAATTCTTTGTATTTATAATTAGAATAAACTTAAAGTTGGATTTTCTTCTTCTTTCGTCAGTTCTCTTTATTAACTTTATTATTCCCATAAGCCACGAAGCGAAAAGATGTAGTCTCTGCCTACCCCTCCGGGAAAAAGGCGTGATTATTATGTATGTAATGTATGCATGTTATTGCCATAATATTTTTTTTTATAGTTTTGCTTTAAAAATTATTAAGTACAGTTTATAGACTGAATCAAGAAAACCAAGGTTATCTGACATGTAAGATGATTCCGAGCTTCGGAGGATACGTTCAACCTTCTATTGGTCGATGTTTCCGACAGTCTGACCAGATGATTACGTATATTGCTATTAGTGACGAGTTGTCAGCCCATCGTCTAAATTGCAATACCTATAAATTAAATACTGAAACCCTCGAATCGCTTAGCTGGTTTTTACAGAATGCCCGGGAGGAGATGCAGCTGGCACACTTTATGATTTTCCATCACTCTCAGTCCAGCATGGAAGTATTGTCTCTTATTACATTAAAAAAGCCGTGTAACAAGTGTAAACCCAGATCTTTGTTTTCGTTTACGTTATAATCAGATGGGAACGCAAACAGACCCGGCCCACGTGACGTGCATAAAGAGAACTCCTAATTTCACGGCGTGACGAAGACTCCGCCTTATTTTCCTGATGGTTGCGGGTATTTTCAATTTTCCCAGCTGTTGCTACGGCTCCTTTTTAACCGACTTGGAATAAAATGAAGGAAAATATTAAAAAGAAATAAATGTTTCAGTTTTCAGCTATTGGATCATTCCTATCCATCGCTAGCGTCACTCATTCATACTATAATATTCAAAGTCTGCTTAAGTATGTCTGGAGACCACTGTCTACAGTAAAATTTGAGTTAGTCCTGCCATTTTCAGATTCTTGAAATTTAAAAAAGACGGGAAATTTTAAAATTAGGACGGTTTATCCACAATTCAGCACATTGTGCTACATCTAATTTAAATCTTAACCTAACCTAGCCTAATAGGACGGAAAATTTACAAAACTGCAGAATGGACGATAAATATTTTTAATTACCTTTCTACATTTTGTATTGCATACGTGTCGTTCTTTGTTAGCAATAAAACTTTGAAGTCGGCATAATTTTGTTGAAAACATATAAATTTTCCCCACGGCAGCTTCTTTTTATTAGTTGTTGTTTTCCCTTGAATACTAATCTGTAAAATTTGCATTCTACTCTGTTGCTGAGACGATGTGCTGATAGTCAGAGATCATTGCACTGTGCTGTATTAACCAAGGAATTGATACTGTACCAAAATATGACAGATTTGATTTTTAATAATACACCTAAATCATGTACAGTCGCGGTCAAAAATAGCTCACCACTAAAAATACAATCACGCCTTTATACCTAATGTGGTAGACAGAGCGTCAACTACCTGCCACGTCTGACAAGTTTTGAGGATTATTTAAAAAAAGGTAGATCAACAATCGTATTATTGAAGTGACAGGTTGCCAGCCCATTGCATACATTACAATACACTAAAACCCTCGAAATCTTTAAGCTGGTTTTTTCACCATGCCCGGAGGGAAAGGCACACTAGACACAGTCTGTAATTTTCCATCGCTTCCAGTCCAGCATTGAATTACCACTAAAACCTGAAGCTAATCACAGATTTGCCGTAGCTTCATCATGGCCCGTATCTTGACTCAAAGCCGCTGATCCGAAGCTATGAGAGCTTTGTGCCCTGTTTGCGAGTGATCACATCTGAATCATGTACAGTCACGAACAGAGAAACCTCACCACTACCATTTACGAATTAGTTGATTTCTATTAGGCAGAATACTTTTAAAAGATCAGGCGCTATTTTCTATTAAAAGTACCTATGTATAAAGAAGTGTCAGTAACAAACTAAAATAGAAATAATTACTGAAAATATATTTTAAAGGCATGCAAATTGGCAAACGCAGAGCACGATAATTAACAAAGAACGCAGCTGACTATCGTTTGAATACCTACAACAGCTGCGGTACCAATTGTCTAAAATCTACAGATAAGTAGATATCTATGTATTTAGAGAATTAAATTGATTGGCCAGACCAATAGATATTTTTGTCACAGCTATTAACTACTTGATACTCATACCTACTTCCGTCCACAAAGTATAGGTACTTCGGATGGGCAATTCACACTTTTAGTCCCTGACTGTACCACTATTGTTTGTCTAACTAAACGTGCATAGGTGCAATCCTCATTAATGCATCCCTTTGTCTACCGCAAGATTGATTAGACGAGCTCATTTCACCCTAATTAATTCCGGCGAAAAAAATTCAAAAGGGTGCTCGAACAAAGCGAAAATTTTCAAAAGATATTCGTGTCTGGCGCAATTGCCCCGGGCTTGGGAAGTGTTAAAAACGATGAAAGGCAGCCGCAGCGTTAATAGTTGCATGTTATAAGCACGCTCGCGTATTTAGTGTGCATTAGTATGGGTAGGGTGGGGTTAGTGGGGTTCGTACGCTAATTTGGCTAATGTTACCCCGTCTGACCCGACGTAGAATTAAATTGATATTAATAATTTGTGGAATAAGTGTTATGAGCGTAGATTAGGCTTTAATAACGTTTTGCATAACTGAAATCTAAACCGGATATAATGGTTTATTTCGGCGTTGAAATACGAAGCATTTAAAATTTTATTCGTTTTACATTGGAAATGTATAGATGAAACTACAATTAATAATGGGGGCAAAAGTGCCTTGAAATTGTTTGGCCTGATGCAATATTTTGTCAAAGCTTAAGTTTATGAGTTGCAAGTTTTTTTTTTTTTTTTTACCAGAAAAATCACGTGGTTTTAAGAAGATTACGTTTAAGAATACGGCACATTTCACTTAAATCTAGAGAGACACAGTTCAAAAGGAACTTAATTCTGTAAATGCAAATGAAACCCATTATTTACTTGACAACATTAATCGTAGCCAGCAGCGCGTGTAAATTCACATAAATCAGTATTTAAGGGTCATTAGTTACATCTTTGTTGCAAACCTCTTCTAGACAGCTTTCAGGGGACGTTGCCAAGTAAACTGGTACGACCACGCTTTAAATGAACGTGGCGAAAAAAGGAACTAACGCTGCCATCTTAGTATTTTGACATTAATTTGACAGTTCCCTTTACACTGCAGCGCCATCACCCGCGTTCATTGAGAACTGCGTCGTACTGTACTACTACTGTACAAAAACATAGACTAGAACAAATGTTGAGATATACCATTTAGGTTCTTATAGTAAAATGAAGCCACAGAGTCCTAAAATGTAGCTTCGTTTTGTGGTTTTGTTCAACAATGAAGCCCCATGATCTTTCAACAGTAATATTTATAAAAAGTGCGTTATAGATTAATAAAAGTTACAGCAAATACAATGCTAGTTATTTGACATTTGTGTTAAACTTGTCAAATGATCCAACTTGTATTTATAGAAAAATGGGATGCTTGTAGTGATTTTTGATAAGTTTGACAATCCCCGTGACAAAAGAAGAATCATTTCATTTTAAATCAAATTACTTTTGTAGTGTACATTTTTCTCTGTATTTGATGTGGTGGCTTCAATTTAAAGTTTCACATGCCCTATCTATGCATTTTGCCCACTCTTATTCCTATTGTACAATATTTTAAAACGTTGGTCGCTATCTGTATGAAAGCCCATTTTTCAAGTGAGCAGAATCATCAATTTCATCTACTTTATATACTTGTTCGCGTATATAAAACGTGCTTGAGATTTATTGTGAAATCTTATTCTCATTCTCAGTTGCATAACATAGGTCCATTTTCTTTGGCTACATTGTAAATTTAAGCAAAGGAGACACAAAATAATGCTAGTTTTAATTTAGGTCGGCATCAAGCAGCATGCTGTTTTACATCGGTTTTTTAAAGGCTCTACTTAGCGTCGTTTCGTTCGTCTTATTAGTTGACTCTGTCTAACATAAGATACATTTGAAGGCTGAATATATTTGTTTGTTGCACTCGAAAACTTACCGAGAATCACGGGTACTTGTCACCATGGAAAATCTCACTAGGGGTTTTTATTTATTTATCGTATGGCATTATTTGCTGCGAGGTCCAGAGGACAGGTGCAGCAGCCGGTTGCGTTGCACTCTTAGCACCGCCCGGGGTCACGTGTAGGGTTTTTAAGGTAGTTCCTACGGACGTGGAGCAACATCGACCAGTAACGACCACTATTAGAAACAGCGACCGGGACCGACGGCTTAACGTGTCCTCCGAAGCACGGAATTCGTTTTCTTCCAGACATTCAGGTGGATTCAGCCTGCATTGTCCTAACCAAACTGGGGAAAACTCACAAAGTGATAAATAGACAAATATCAACTTTGTGTTCCCCCCTGGGAATCGAACCCAGGACCTCCGGATGGTGAGCCCATGGCTTTTGCTAGACCACGGAGGCAGTTACTAGGGGTCAATTCATGCGACGCAGCGCACACTTTTCAAAAGAATTATTAACTATGCTAAAAGATAGACAGAAAATTAATATGCGCCTGTTATTTTGTAGGAAACGG
This sequence comes from Scrobipalpa atriplicella, assembly GCA_029255725.1. NCBI lineage: Eukaryota > Metazoa > Arthropoda > Insecta > Lepidoptera > Gelechiidae > Scrobipalpa > Scrobipalpa atriplicella. The sequence continues at coordinate 15,826 of JARACY010001330.1, read as the reverse complement.
AATGCATTCTCAAGCAAAGTCACTTCCCGGTATCAACCGATCCTAAGCCACGGGTGTCGCGGTCGGAAAAGCTACTCTCCATAATGTATCATCAAAATCCAGATAATTCCAACTTGATTCTTCCTCTGAGTGTTGCATTTCAGTAAGATCTTCTTAAGGCCAGTTGAAATGTTTCCACTGGAGTCCATTATCCCCGACGGAGGGATATTTTTCAACCATTAATGGAGTCTACCCTCTCCAATCTGAAATTCAAAATTTTGTTTAAACAGATAAATGGAAGGAATATTCTTATTAAGTCGAGTGTCCAACGATAATGGAGTTTTTAGAAAAAAAGGACATATTCATAAGTAACACAAAATATAATAATTTAGGCCCGTATTTATAATCAGCTCTCAAGAGTGATAGCAAGTTTGAGTTCGTATCAGAAATGACATTTCAGTACAAAACGATCTGTCAAATCCATATTTGATATTGCTCTCACTCTTGAGAACGCTTTATAAATACGAGCCTTAAACTCGTAGTTTAATAAAAATATGAAACCAACTCAATTTGACCCTTCTCTTACTGTCAAAATGTTTTGAACGGGAGTCCCCACCTATTGGTCTAAACTATGTCCAGACTGTCACACACATACCTTTCTACATAATACAATGATACCAACAACGGCAGAGCGTTTTTTTGAAGCACGGCAAACGCTGTATTTCTTCTAACTAACCATAACCATCCCTTGTGACAAATTCAACCACAAAATTGAGGAACAAAGTTCAATTCTCTTTCACTTGACGACAAATACAGTAGCGGTGACACAAGAAAATTTATTCCAAGATATTCATATTATTTCTTCCATTTTCCCTCTAAACAATAATTTCGGTTCATTTCCAACAAAAATAATGCGTACAATACCATTCCTCCGAGATAAGGACCTCGGTTCGGTCTAATGAATTTAAATATTATTCAATTAAATGCATATGAATTATTCAGAACAGGAGTGCAGAAAAGAATACTGGGGAAGCTTAAGGATTTTTCGTACCTTAATTAATTATACTTTTGCTGATATTAAGTTGATAAGAATACCTAACCTAGTGAACGGAGGTCGTAGATAAAAAGCTCTGCTAGTATTTTTTTTGCTTAGAATTTAGAATATGTTGGCCGTCCACAGGTTGGATCGATGTTCTAGTAAAAGTTGCGTGAAATCTATACCGGGTGTAAGGGACAGCGTCCCGCAAACTGATAGGGGTTGTTCAGTCAACCAAACTGAACAACTATCACCGGGATTTTTTTTCAGGAAATGAACAACTATCACCGGGATTTTTTTTCAGGAAATGAAAAATCCTGGTGGTAGTTGTTCAGTTTCGTTGACTGAGCAACCCCTATAAGTTTGCGGGACGCTGTCCCTTACACCCCGTATAGATGTGGGTTATAAATTATTAAAGTAAAAAAATCGTTAGTCAAAAAAACTTTGAATTTAGAAATGAGTTTAGCACCAGGATACGGTGGAAGACCCCAAAAGCCCAAAAACCGACATCAAAAATCAGGGTGACTGTTCTTCGGAAATCAATCCTTAGGCCAAACTTGCTTATAGGAAACCTTGTGTTCATCGATACGTATATTGATGTTTTTTGTCGTGTACACATGGGACTTGGGGATGCCTAATTGCCTATATCCTAACTGCACTTGTTGGAAACAAAGACAACGGCTAGTAGAATAATGAAATATACATTATTCAACTGGAAATGTTAAATGCTGGGCAAAATCATCAACATTATCTCTATCAGGTCAAACAGCAAACTAGGTCAAATGGAAACGATCATATCAAGTTGTTGTATAGAATTCCCAGCATACGGATCCCCTGTGATATATAGGGTGTGTTTGTCCGCTTTTACCCCGTCCTCACCACAATAAATTTCCCCACATACTGTATATAACGTGACATTACGTATGTCTTTGTCTAAGGGCGATCTCGACAAACAAAGGTCTTTGTAGAGTGTCGGTACGTAACGTAGGTAGATTACCTATATACCTAGTATTGTTTTGTTATGTAGGTAGTTTTTGCCTGTGACAAAAATGTTTTTTTGTAACTTACATTCATAATACGCCGTACAGGGTAAAATATAATTTTGTTGTTAAAAACTTTTCCGATTAGCGATTTAAATATTTTAAATAAGAAACGTTTAGGTTGATAGGTAAAATGTTACTGTACCTATAAAAAAAATCAATTTAAACGACTCAAAAAAATGTACAGTGCGGCCGAGCTATTTGTTTAGCTGAGAGCGTCGCCATTATAGCTGTCAACGCTTCATTCGTGTCAGTGTAACTATAGCCAAATATTTAGTTCCCAATATTGCCACCTAAACAGATAATTCGATGGCACTGTAGGCAGGCACCTACTTATGCGAGGGCTTCAATCAGAAAACTTATTTTGAATAGCAACTGGGTCTATATATTTTTAGAAAAGATAAAGCTTCCCGTAAAAACGTACTCGGAAAAAAATTGTATGTAGATTATAAACGAACGCGTTTCTGGCGATCGAGTTTCACCTTTTCTGTCGTAAAATATAATTTGAATAAATTTGGACCCCCGGCCGAATAAATTCTCCGTCACATAATCTATTCCACTGTTGTTACGATGTGCTGCAATTTCACTTAAGTACCTATTGTATAAGTACAGGTGGCAACGTTTTTTTAAAAGGTGATTCTTAACACGGAAGACAAGGCTGTATGGGCTAAATCTCTTTGCTTCCCCATATCATGGGAGAACTCAAAAAAAATATTACAGAAGAAGAGTCGACGGTGCAGCGACCTATTAAAAAATTACCTATTCAAAAAAGCTTGTTGATTCACACTTAGAAAAATTTCAGTTTGGTGTAATTGTACTTATGCATTCCGAAACACAGATGCAAGTAGTAAATTCAAGTTTAATAATACCATGCAAATTAATGAATCACCAGTCAAATTCTAAGAAGCCATTTATTTAAAGAATTGGCTACTTTCCAACTAGTCAAATCAGCAACTTTTTATGAAATGTCGAAAACGCTTTTTTGTATGAAAATAGTAAATTATGACGTCACATTTTAGTAAATATTGACTAATCAAATCAATAACTTATATACTTTTAATTCGATTATTAAAATCTAAATGTGCATTTTTTTTAATGATGAATGAAATCCACAATATTTTTAGCCATTAGTTTTAAGTATAAACGTTTTGAATTTTTTAAGCTACCCAGTCAAGTACCCAATTGCAATGGTACCACGCCTATCTAAATTGTTTATTTTATTATGGCGCTCAAAAGTTATAAAGGGCATAACCTCCTAACAGACGTAGGTACGTATTATATTAACGACGTACAATCGTATAATAAAAGGGCACAGCATGCCGCGATAGGAAGTTCAAGCTTATAATTCAATGACGATAATAAATTTAGATACCCATATTAAAGTTCAGACGAGGTTTCTAGTGGATTCGTTTAAACTTAAACAAAGAGATGTTAAATAAATAAATTAAAAAAAAACAGAAAATTAAAATAAAACATTATTATATTTATTATGTTGTTAATCATTCATTCCCCTATATTAGGTAGCTGATCCCGAGAAATACAGGAAAAGGTCAGGGAGACGATGATGATTCTGTTGTTGAAACTAGGTACTACAATTAAACATGTAAACCTGCCACGCTGAATAACCACTATCATAAATTTTTCAAGGCTGCCCATTTTGTCAGTGCAAACGTAATATGAGCCTTTCTGAAAGGTATTTTATCATATTGACTACCTGTCAGACCCTTTCTATATGCGTCACTATGTAATATTCTGTGACTAATGCGACCTTCAGTAACCTTAGGCTTCAATATTTTCTATGAAGGCAGAAAAAATCTATGCTATATTTGCGAGCACAATTCGTAGGCGGTCGAATAAAGCAATTTTTTGTCGCTCATGCATGCGACACACGTAAGGTAGTTTGAACAGAATAATGGCGGTGAAACCGCGATGGATCTTCAAAAAAGTTTAAAAAATGTGTGTGTAAATTGTTCAAGTCCTTTATGTAGGCTGCATGGATGTCTATTGTTCGTTTTATACAGGCATTATGATAGATGCAGGCGCGCCTTCGCGGTTTAATGACTCACTATACCGCGATAAGACTTACGAAACTAGCCTTAGAAGGCAGAAGCTTCAAGTCGTGTCGAGGAAGCTTTAACACTGCATTGTTAAGCAATTCGCATGCAGAACCAGTGTTCTTATTTCAAAGTTCAAAAGATAGGCTATTGAAGCAACCTATTCAAATAATTTCGAATATCAAACACCAATATTACTGGCTGTTGTAACAATTAATTTTGACAGCGTTCGAAATATAAAAACAAATCCTTTGGCAACGGCATGGATAATGTACACGCTTTGCATGAAAAACGTGTCGGATCGGACCTTTCGCCCTACGGATTTGCATTCAAACGAGATGAGGTCAAATAAACAAAATGAAAATCCGTTTCGGACATCACGCTGTTTAAAATTCTTGCAGTGGCGCGGCGCGGCGCGTGGTAGACTCGAATTCAAAGTGGTAAACTCGAAATCAAATCGAGTCTTCTGACACCGGCGAGTGTTTCGATGAAGTACGCAATCGGCTTTGTCATACAAAGTAACTGTTGTAACAGTAATACAATATTGCTCGGGATTTTCCTTTGCATTTGATTTATTTTGAATTGAGAATGCAATTGCGACGGGTCGAGCTTATAAAGCTGTGTCCATTTACGATGCCTCGGGTTATTTCATGTGAGCTACAGATATAATATTGACTCTGCGATCTCCTTTTATTTTAGGGTTTTGTATATTCCTTAAATATTGTGTTCTGAACATGAAATCATAGCATCAGTCTTACGCTAAATCTGACGACAAGCTCACAACACAACGAAACATCAATATGTCATGATCTCTATTAAAATTATGAAGAGGAAATATTTGTATTTTTGTATCCTATGTATGTAGGTACGTTTGTAACGAATAAACTCAAAAACTGCTAAACAGATTTAAAAAAATCTTTCACCATTAGAACGCTACGTTCACCCTAAGTACATCTTAGTGCGGGAAAATATCTGATTCCCACGGGAATACTTACTCATTAAACGGGGCATTTTTCTAAAACTGAGACGCAAATACTACGAGAATAAACTACCAGAATCAGTGATAAGTGCGCCTTCAGTGAACTGTTTTAAAAAACTGTTTCAATTGCAGTAATATATTATGTTATGCTGCTATACAACGTGTAACAGAAAGGGTATATGCATCGAGAAATGTGTGAATCTACCCATGAAACTGAACAACTTTCCCTTAGGAACATAGGTCGAAATAAGAAAAAAAAAATTTGACTTCCCATACTAAATGAGCTATCAGCTGATGCATTTTGTATGGAAGGTCAAAAGTTATTTTTCGTTTTTCGACCTATGTGCCTTAGGGAAAGTTGTTCAGTTTCATGGGTAGATTCACACATTTCTCGATGCATATACCCTTTCTGTTATACGTTGTATATTATATTATGTTGTTAGTGTATAATAAATTATAATAATTAAAAAGCTAGTGCTCTATACAAGCATTTCTACCTTACCTAGATCAGTTGAAGTTTATAACCCATGTTATCGGTTCTCCATTAGGTTGGTTTGTTTGTAACAAGAGTTCAAGATTGATTTTCTGTAGCAAGTTCTTGTTGAGTATCCTTGTAGTAATCTGTAGTAGTGTATTGTATTTCTCGACAATTGATATCGTTGTTACACCGTAGTCTAGTCTCTATTAAAGTGTTTTACATTGGTGAGCAATAAATACATGCTTAATGACTTAATGCGCCTAATGTCGCCTTTATCCCTTACGGGGTAAGCAGAACATAAAACGTTTTAGTTACGTCTGACAAATATTGAACGGACTTCTACACTGAAACGCAAATCCTGAACCTAATGATAAGTTTTCAGCTCATCGCCTTAATTAAAATAACTCTCGAATCTCTTTGCTGACATTTACAGCAAGCCCGAGAGGAAAAGCAGCTGGCACATTCTATGCATTTCTATCACTCCCAGTCCAGCAGGGGAAATAAAGAGAAATAGAAATTCACACACATTTTCCTCTCTATCTGTCCTTTTAAGAAAGTAACAAAAATATTTTAAAAATAATTCAGGTACCAACGTTACTACATCTCAGCCATGAAAACACTACATACAGTAGCATAGAGTACCTCAGGTGCAGTCAGATCACGTTGAAGTAGTAAAATAATAAAACTCTATCCTTCACGTCAACGTTTTGAATAAAATGCAAAACGTGTCTGGGTTGCAGCCAGAACGACTGCTCCTATCCAGCTACAGGGTCTGTACTGTTTACAGCTTTTCCAATTAGGAAACTGAAATAGAAATAAATAGCTATTTCTATTTTCTGTACTTTTTATTGCAAGCTAACTTTTTGCTAGCTTCGGAAAAATCAAGCGGGTACGAATATTTTATGATTGACATATCAAATGCTGCTGGTTTGACACAATTACCTATCAAAGACTTTTAGGCCCGTATTTATAATCAGCTCTCAAAAGTGACGGCGAGTTTGAGTTCGTATCAGAGACGTCATTTCAATACAAAGTGACCTGTCAAATCCGCACTTAATATTGCTCTCAATCTTGAGATAGCTTTATAAATACGAGCCTTATAATTTGTGTTCCTAAACTGGCTAGGAATCCGAGGAATCCTTATGATTTTGTCTGATCTGTCTGTCCACCGAAATGCCACCTCCATTACCTGTTTTTTTATACGCCATTGTCTAACTTTTTTTTAAATGTTGTCCATCTATCTATATTTAAGATGAAATATTACCTTTGTACTCGTATAAACTAAAAAATACAAGGCTAATTTTTAACGGAGCTTAGCACCATATAGCTCACAATGTCTGTATTGAAATGCCTGTATAGTACATCCACTCCATCTTCGACTATTTCTAGAGCTCCTCAGACCCAGACATTCTAAGGCTCGTATTTATAAATCGATCTCAAAATTGAGGGCAATATTAAGTATGGATTTGACAGGTCGTTTTGTACTGAAATAACATTTCTGATACGAATTTAAACTCGCTGTCAGTCTTAAGTGCTGATCATAAATACGGGCCTTAGTCAAGAGCAAATAAAAAATATCAAAAGGAGCACCTAAAAAGCACCCTGCCACTCAGCAGCGAGCCGTCTCGAACGGAACTTGTTTATTTAACATAATATTCCAACGACTAGCTCGAATCCTTCACCGGGCTTATTGAATCAAAAAATCCTACATGTATCTAATTTTGTTAGTAAACTTGCTGGACTGGAATAAATATAAAACACAGCACTTATCAACTGCTTTTACCTATCACTGAATGACCAATGAAATAGTAACATCTATAGTACTAAGTATATCAGGGTAGATCAAGTACCTACTGGTGGCTTTAATAATTGCGGAATCCCTTACGTTTTGGTTTTAGGAACATCATCATTCGCTTGCCCTTATCCCATTTATTTGGGATCGGCGCAGTACATTATTTCTTCCATTCGTCCCTGTCAGCCGTCAATTCAACATTTGCATTCGTTCTAGACATACCATCTTTCACACAGTCCATCCATCTTTTCTTTGGTCGTCCTCTCCCAACATAAAAATCCACATTCAAATTCATTACCCTTTTGCCTGTATGACTTTCATCCCTTCGCATTTCATGCACATACAAAAGAAATCAGGAAGAGTTATGTTCTATACACATTCTTTGATAGCATTAGCTCTATACCGGGTGTAAGGGACAGCGTCCCGCAAACTTATAGGGGTTGCTCAGTCAACGATACTGAACACCCCTATCAGTTTGCGGGACGCTGTCCCTTACACCCGGTATAGAGCTAATGCTATGTATGCTTGGTATATTTATCATGTTTTCGCAGTAATACGAGAAATTGTAGCGGAAAGGAATTACGGTCTCTAGCTAACAAACTTACGTAGTTCGGGAACTACGCAGAAACAATCGCTCTGTCTGTTATTTACGCTCGTTTGTATCAGTTTTGCCCAGTAAGTTCTTTATCGGTCGGCCATTTTGTGGCCAACCCGAAACTTGGAATATAAATAACTTCAAACCCGTGGCATACCAAGTACCTACATAAAATTTTACTTTTTGGTGTATCCTCGAAAAATATACCAAATGAAAGAGGAAATTATTATAAACAACACTTATTCTTATACAAAATGTCCTAAGTGATACACTTTCCCAAAAAATTCACATTTAAGATTTAGAAATTAGACAATTTAAACTTTGAAGGTGAAATGTTTCAGAAAGTATACTTATAACTCACATAATTTTGTCAAAGAATATTTTTCTTTAAAATTATTTCCTCTTTAGTTTGGTATAATTTGTTTCAAAAGTGTACAAGAAATATACAATCTCAAGATTCAAACCCTGATATCAGAGATTATAAATCACCTAATAGCACAGCTAATAGGCCTTTGACATGATTAACTAAGACCGACGGATTTACGTGTCCTCCGAAGCACGTTCCATACAAAAAGTTCGATCCCCTTTGGCCACTGGCCATGTTTGTCGACAATAGGCACGAGCCAACATAAATTATCGGACAACATTCGTCTGGAGTTTGCCCACGAAGATCCACAAATATTTACATGGAGAATCGACAGATTTACTCCCAAATGTGTTGGTGGCAAAGATCTTTAGTCAGTAGAAGCGGCTATTGTAGAGAAAAAAGAAGTAAAAAAAAGAAAAGATAAGAAAAACATAGTACCTAGTTACAAGACAGGTGGAGATATTATAGCATGACATCCAACAGTGTACCGTTTATAAATTCATGATTAAAATATGAAGTAAAATCTATATTAGTTGTACTTAAGGCCCAATTCTACACAGTAAATAGATGTTTAGCGATACTTAACTAAATGCAACCCCTTGATGCTACCCTAGCCTACCTATACCTAGTCTCTTAGCCTGCTAAGCTGAAGATCTCCGCAAACATAATTAATTAAAGTATATTTCGAACACAACAAAATTTTGTCCAATTATTTATTTAGTAATCCAGTTCCCGCTTTGCTTAGTTTAGTGCTAAATCAATCTGCTATGCAGATTACCTATTCTTGAAGGAGACGTATCTATAAAGAATAGGTCTCTGGTAGCCATACATTCTGACTATCTAAACAGTCTGTTGTGGCGTTCTTGTGTTTGTCCTGATGTGTAGGTAGTGTACCTACAGAGAAAGCACTTTGATATTTGTTCTAGAGGGCTTTCCTGTTGACCGCGCATGAATATCTATTTGTGATTTGTTATCGATACGAAGTCTAGTTTACTTTATGCTGGGTGCGTTTAGGATAGACAGTAAGGTTTGTTTAAGACATTCAGGCTTTGTACACGTTATCATGTTATAGTATAGTATATAAGGACACTTAAAGAAAACTCTACATAGAAAACGTCCAAACCTAGCGCTTAAAATATTAATGTTTTTAAAATAGACTTAGGTAACAAAATATTTACTAAGAAAGCGACAGGGTATAAAATAAACTTAAAATGATTTCAGAAAATAATCAAGTTAAAATGTTACCAATATTAAATAACCGCTTAAGAATATAAAATATAATACTAATAAATAATCAGAAACTTCCAACAAAAGCTTTTGCAACTCCCATCGAATAATATTTTAAACATCGATTGTTTTCATCGACTCTACTGTATATTCACGAAGGGCTTAAAGCTTCGCAATTCCACTGTTACATTATCATGTAAAATTGACTTTGTAAGTATTGGACGCAATTCTGAAAGCTACTTACTAAAACTTAATTTAAGTCAGACCAGTCACTATTCGTTTTATGAAAAGGCAGGAGGTAACAACATTAGAATCAAAGGTTTGATGATTTTTGACAATACTGGCGTTTACTTAGATGGAAGCTTAATTTAAGAGAAAATATGGGTCTACGAACTGGGTCAGTAAGTAAACTTTAGAGGTAAACCATAAATTACGGCATGGACGGTTTTAAAATCTACTTTAGCAAGTGATGTCTAGAATTGACCCCACTATGTTAAATTGTCTTTCAGTATGTATTCTGTTATGCGAACGGACAAAATAATCAGACTTTATGCAAAATGGCGGTTCGTTCGCGCCCGGCGGTCTACCAATTCATTGTGGAAACCAATATTATTGGAAATACGAAATACGAGCCAATAGATTTCGTGGACCGGTCATTTTATGGGCTTAGCGAACAAAAGTAGGTTTAATTTTATAGTTGTTAATATTGTGATCCATTTCTATGAAACTGTTGGAGTTAATTAATTGATAATTATTGGATTAGTGCGACGATGTACGATGTGGTTTGGCCGCCTGCTAATGCAACAGTTTATTTTATTTTATAAAAATTTGTAGACGAAATTTTTGTGTTATTTTATGCAGAAATAATACACGCAGTTGGAAATTCACGATTTTGTTGGATTTTGCGTTTGATTAAAAGTAGCAAATGGCAGACTCATTAAAAAACTGCGTGTTTCTGTATAATACCACCTCGTAAAGGAAAATAAGTTTGATTTAATTTACCTAAGCTAGGAATTAACCGATATTGAGTGAGTCCCATATGTTACATTTATATTTCGCAAATATTTTAACAATATGCAAAGGCTATGCACATGCAACGCAAGTCAATACCTATCTTTAGGTACTAATACATATCTCCAACCAGTTTCATTAAATGGGAACGTTTCATTTGCGTTCCAAGCTCCCAATACAATCCGTAAATGTACTTAGGCGTGACACAGGGCGAGTAAGCGCGCCTTACAGTCGAGGCATTCAAGCCACAGTATAAATACTGGGCAGTATAATCTAAAGATACGATAGTCTACAATCCTCAGTTTTCATTGACACATATCAGCTGCTAGAGCTGCCTTAGCCCACGTAAGATTTGTCGAACACAAGTAAGATTTGTCGAGGCGTCTTTATAGAACGAACTAAACATGCTGTCTTAGGCCCGTATTTATAATCAGCTCTCAAGAGTGACAGCGAGTTTGAGTTCGTATCAGAAATGTCATTTCAGTACAACACGACCTGTCAAATCCATACTTAATATTGCTCTCAATCTTGAGATCGCTTTATAAATACGAGCCTTAGAATACTATAGCCGCTACGAGAAACAGAGATTGGATTAATATATTGACGCCGATAATATACTTGTTTCTACCCGCTTGCCTTGCTATATGTATGTACCCATCTTTCTTGGTGCATTCCGGTACAAAATCGTCGTTAATGTTACGCAATACAGCACGGGCGTCTATCGAACGAGTTGAGATAACAGTTTAAGGGCTGCCTAAGCTTCATACTGCGTCAATAACTTCTACTGTGCTTCTAAACCGAAGCATCCAAGCCAAATTCCTGCCAGATTGGCATCCATTGTGCAGTGAGCGCAGTCAGTCCAGTCGCATTGAAACCATCTGAATGCTTAGCAGCTATTGTAAGCCGTATGCAGTGCTGCTATGTAAGCCAAAGGAATTACGGAACCGCCCGCATGCTTCATTCGATCTGCTGGCTTTGATCTATAGACTGTGGACATTATAGGTTAGGTGTATAGAAGTTATGTCATCAAAAGAAGATTGAAACGCTCTAATATGTACCTATACGCTAACTCCTCAACATATTTTAAATTAGTTTTCACCGTCATGTACGAGTACGTTTTTTGTTCTGAAAGTTTAAATGTACATTAGTAAACACAATAATCGAAGCAGTAGTCCGTAACAATTTGAAGCCTGGTGGGTAATAATGATCAGTCGAAATGTGGATATAACTATGTTAATTTGAAACAATTAAAATTATCATGCCTGAGGCAATGTTTTGATATTAACTACACAGTTTCCAACTAAATCGAAACTTCTGGTGAAATACAGAACCTTAAAATAATAGGTACCTTCGTGAAACCCTTAAAATAAGAAACGTATGTTTAAATAAGTACAGTAATTAATCCATTTTATGTTGATATAGTTGAATAGGGCGCCTACAAGTATCTCGTAGCACGGGCGTAGAGCTCCCATCCCCATGCGAGCGCATGCCTCATTAAATTTTGTTTGAATAGAGGATTGAGCCAACCCCTATCCACTTGGTCAGACGTACCGTCAGACACTTATACTACCCGGGATTTTTACACTAATTAAATTGCTACGAAAGATCGTAGCTGTTTGCTACAGTTTCAGGCCAGAGAAGAGAGAATCATCCAATTTATTTGATGTTTCTGTTTGTTTTTTTTATCTGTGTATTGAAAGTTTAGGACAGAAAGATTCTCATCGCTCAATGCTGAAAATTCATGAAAAGGGTTTTCTTTTATTTTCCATCTGGACGGTGTCAATGCCCATTACGATCCAACTGTACACACGAAGGGCTGAATGGCAGAGATGCCGTCGCAAACATCAGCTCATCTTACGCGCAAACACTCGCGACCTGTCTCGATGGAGACCCTTTGTGAGCGGTTTGATGTCATCATGACTTGAATATGATACTTTACCTTCTGTACAGCTTTTATAACATCATATGTTACTAGTACAGGGTGCGTAGTCATAATGTCAGTCATAGTTTATTCATATCAAAATGTGCTTTCATGACAACAAAGTAATACATGAAATGTTTCTTCATCTTTCACGGGGTAGACAGAGCGCTAAAAATCCAGTTAAGTCATCACACCATTATTTTGATCGCTATAGTAACAATCTGTCACCCCAAATTGCATAACTTTACTAAAAAAAATGAAACCCTCAGCTTTCTTTAAGCAATACGTCCGGGAAAAAACAGTTGGCATTGTTCCTACCACGAATCACCTACGGATGAAATGTACTTATACTACAACAGATATTATAGTACAGACTGCTCTGAAATACGTATCAAACGAACAATCGATTTGACAACACAGTGGTTTCTGTACTACAGTCACTTAACAGAACGTAAGCCTCTTTTAGTTCGCAGACTTCTCGAAAAGGTTTTAATCCCCGAAGCCTCGAAGCGTCAACAACTTTCGCACACGTCTCAGTCTCCCACAACACTTCGATAAGATGTGACAAAATGCTGCTACGTATCTAGAGCTTATCTGATCTGAATATTTGAGGAGATTCAGGATACATTATTCACATTTTCAATGCTTTAGAAATGTTGTTGAAAAGGTATACCTATCTATTTATACATACAAAAACTAGACCTATTGATGGTGAGCAATGATGCCTGCTCTCACCTAGGCTCGTATTTACAAAGCGATCTCAAGATTGAGAGCAATATTGAGTGCGGATTTGACAGGTAATTTTGTACTGGTATGACATTTCTGATAAGAACTCAAAACTCGTTGTCACTCTTGAGAGCTGATTATAAATACGGGCCCTAGATTATCATCAGCACACGTTCACGCAAGGGTAAAATTTTCTTCTTTGGAAACAACGTGATACAAAATATGCAGCTGCCTTTACATCTAGCAAACTAATCTCAACTAGGTATACGTCATGAATATTGGATACAAGATATTTTATTTAAAAGTAAAAAACCGATTACTTTCCGTCTATATAGGAGAATGTGGTTTTTCGTTAAGTTGTAGGAATACCACTGCCAATGTTTCTGATTGGGCATGTACCATCATCAACCCTCCTCAGTCACTCTGACCTAGACTAAAGTTAACAGCAAATCCCAAAAAAAAAAACTAACCAGATTTTTCCTGTTGTTCTAGGTAGTCCACCAGAGCATGCGTTCGCGGAAGATGCGAACGAGTGCCGGTCTCTCTTGGTTCTGACGTCATCAACCCGCTGCTTACGTCATCGCCACCATGCATCCCAAACTCTTCATGTTCCTGGCGGCCTCCGCCTTGTGTAAGTATTTCAGCTCAATACAAGCTGGAAATTAAATATACAGGGTCTAAAAAATAGTATTACGCCCCTTTAAACCACATGTTCTACTGATGATACCAAACAACATGTCTTTTCCATAAAAAGATGCTCTCCGGGATCTGCAGTTTTGTATGGACAAGTCAAAATTTTATTTCGAGCTAAAAATTTTGTGCTTCGGGGAAGTTGTTTGGTATAAACCATGTCCTTATTGTATAAGAAAACTTTCTGTCAACATTCTGCGCAAAATATAACGTTTTTCTTACAAAAAACTTTTAGGTGTACCGATGATATTTCAAGATGTCAGAATTAAAACCGACGGATGTCAAATTTGCGATTTTTCATTTGTCATATTGTAGTCATACTTAAAGAACAAAAACCTAGTACTCGATACAGTCGTATAGGATTCAAGCCACTCGTAAAACCGTTTCAGATATCCAATTTAACACTTGATGTAAAGTAAATGCAGCTTACATCATGTTTCTTTCAGCTTTCTATCAAATAAACATTTGATCAATCAGTAAAAAGTTAATGTGCAATCATAAATCTATTTCTGCCATCACACTTCGCTATCTCTTTCAAATTCGCCGCCGATTCGTAATGAAATATAAATTCGAATCGCCAATCAAATTATTGAGGACGACGCCATATTGACGTTCCCGCGCAAAAAATATGCAAATAAATTTTTCACGTTCGGTTAAGAGTGGATTCGAAAATGGTATTTGAAAGACTTTGAATGGCCGGACGGGGACCATAAATAGCGTAAACATGTCAATATGCAAAGCTTGTGAATAAGGGTCAAATGGAAAGTTGGTAAAAGCAAATATTCGTACGCAGGGAATAAACTTTTGATGAATTCATTAAACGTATATCCACATTCTACGTTATCTTGTGATGCTGGGTTAGAATAGCATCATGTCCCGTGGGTGTCGTCATTACTTATCGACTAAAAATTAAACCCAGGTAATAAGCAACAGCATTCCCCTTGAACACCTAGATATTGCTTGTCTAGCTAGCAAGATACTATTTGTTTGATAAATGTTGGTATCTAACACATTTAAAAAAAAAATAAGGTTAATAATTTTCTAGGACCAATATATACTCGTAATACTGATGACGTTACTTTAATTTCAAGTACGAAACTAAACACACAAAAGTATATGACGCTTGACGCGTGTACAGCGAAATTATTGTGTCCACTCAAATAGAGTACCACTTTGCGGCCGACTGTCGATAAAAAGCATATTAACCGGATAAAAGCAATTGAATGGGTATAGGTCCTATACGAGTAGTTAGATAACATTAGATAAGCAAAGCACAGGGCTTGCGAGGTCTCCGATCCGTATCTAAGGTGGACTATCTCAGACCACTTGCCAGCAAATGGGGCGGAAGTAACGCGGATAGAAGGTACAGACACGATTCTGCTACAATTTGCTCCCGACACTTGCTCTAAAATTTTATCCACCGTATCTTTTACCTTCAAATATTTTGGAACCGATCTCGCATAAATCTGCAATTACAATTGTCAGATTTTAATCAATTTTATTGCGACGCAGTGTATCGCGAACGCTGTAAAAATCAGATATGCGTTATAAATGTTTCTATAAAGCTGATGTACTGCGATTGTTCACGAGAACCATAAAAAGTTATTTTTATAGACTTGTTCTGTAGGTAAGCTTTCGATAGACGGCTTCTTCGTCGAGTGACGTCACACGCCATTAATTTGACGGTCCGATGTTATCAACGACATTGTTTGTAAACACCCCCGTTTTATGCCATACGAAGGTACTATTACGGGTCATTTACCAACCAATGGTACTGAAGTAACGTCGCTGGTGACTTTTTTGCTTTATCAGTACACTTTACTTTGAGCTTCTCTACATAAAACTCTCATAAGTGAGTTCGATAAAAAAAATGAAAAAATTTCCCGTTTCACTCACGCTCGCGTTTATCGCCCCCGACTCGTAGAGATTGC